>CAUYUJ010014659.1:301465-308965 GCA_963575745.1 Prorocentrum cordatum
TCACATTCGGGCAATTCTTCACGGACAGCTTCGGTCACTGGACCCCCCTGTCAAAGACGAGGCCATGCGTCAGATTTCCGACGTTTTTTTTTTTTTTCCTCTACAATATTTCTCAACGGCTGTTGTTTCTTCGATTTGAAAGAGCGCGTTCTGAGGTCGCTTGGAGAGGGAGAAGGGTTTGGGACCGGACCCCCCCCCACCTGGATGGAAGGGGGGTGGGTTCAAACCCCCCCCCTCCCGTGACAGGGGGTGGGGGTTTGAACCCCCCCCCAGCCCCGCGCGCCCTTGCCCTTCGCGGCCCCGCTCGCTGCCGTTCGTGGCCCCGCTCGCTGCGGCTCGTGGCCCCGCTCTTTGCTGCCACGTGCGGCCTTGCTCGCTCGCTGCCCTTCGTGGCCCGTTCGCTGCTGCCCTTTTCGGACCCGCGCTCTCCTCGGGCCGGCCGGCGCCGGCGTCGGCGGCGGCAGGCGGCGGCTGGCGGCGGCGGCGGGGAGCGTCGATGAAGACGACGACTTCCTTTTCTGGGCTGGCGCCGGCGCCCGCGGCGGCTGGCGGCGGCGGCGGGGAGCGTCGACGAGGATGACGGCGACGACGATGACGACGCCGACAACAACGCTTTGCCACCGTGCCTTGGCTTCGGGTCAGAGTCCTAATGGATGCTTCTTGGGGTCTCGTCGGAGGACTCGGGGGCCTCCCAAGGGCATTTGTGAAGCCTCCTGGGCGCCTCTTGTGCGTCTCTTGGGGCCTCTCTGGGGTGGTGTTGGTGGTGGTGGTGATGGTGGCGGTGGTGGTGGTGGTGGTTGTGGTGGTTCTGGTGGTTCTGGCGGTGGTGGTGTGGTGTGGTGGTTTGTGGTGGTAATTGTTGTCGCGGTTGTGGTAGCAAGCTGTGGTGGTGATGGTGGTGGTGGTGGTGGCGGTGGTGGTGGTGGTGTAGAGGTGGTTGGTGATGGTGGTGGTGGTAGTTGTGGTTGTGGTGTGTTGTGGTGGTTGTGGTGGTGGCGGTGGTGGGGAGGTGGTTTGTCGTGGTGGTTGTGGTGGTGCAAGTGGTTATGGTGGTGGCGGGTTGTGGTGGTGGTGGTGGTGGCGGTGGAGCTGGTGCTGGTCGTGGTGGTGTCGGTGCTGGTGCTGGTGGTGGTGGTGGTTATGGTGTGGCTGTTTGTGGTGGTTGTGGTGGTGGTGGGTTGCGCTGCTAGTCGTGGTGGTGGTGGTGGTTGTGGCGGTGGTGGTGGTTGTATGGTAGATTGTGGTGGTGGTGCTGGTGGTAGTGGTTGTGGGTTGTTCTGGTTTTGGCTGTAGTGGTGGTGATGGTGTTCGCGGTGGTGAGTTGTTGTGGTGGTGGTGGTGGCTGTTGTGGTGCTTGTGGTTGTGTGGTGATTGTGTGGTGGTTTGGTTTGTGTGGTGTTGGGTTGAGATGATGGTGGTGGTGGTGGTCATGGCAGTGGTGGTGGTGGTGTCGGCGTGGTGGTTTGTGGTGGTGGTGGTGGGCTGTGGTGTTGGTGGTGGCGGTTGTGATGCTGGTGGTAGTGGTGGTGGTGATGTTGGTGGGTGGTGGGTGTGGTGGTGGTGGTGGTGGTGGGTGTGGTGGTGGTGGTTTGTGGTGGTGGTGGGTTGTGGTGGTGACGGTGGTGGTGGTGATGGTGCTGGTGATGGTGGTGGTGGTGGTGGTGGTGGTGGTGTGGTGGGTTGTTGTGGTGGTTGTGATAGTTTATGGTGGGTTGTAGTGGTGCTTGTGGTGGTGGCGTTTGTGGTGGTGGTGGTGGTGGTGGTGGTGTAGTGGTTTGTGGTGATGGTGGTGGTTGTGGTGGTGGTGGGTTGTGGTGGTTGTGATGGTTGTGGTGGCGGCGGTGGTGGTGATGGTGTGGTGGTTGTTGGTGGTGGTGGTGATGTGGTCTTCGGGTCTTCTCGCCACCGTGATTTGTCTTTGGGGCAGAGTTCTGATGGATGCTTCTTGTGATCTCGTCAGATGGGTCGCGGGGGCGTCTGAGGAACATTTGTGAAGCCTCGCGGGCCTTCCTAAGGGCGTCTCGGTGGCTTCTGGGGGGCGAAAGCTCGATATGGCGATTTGTGTTTCCCCATCTGCGGCCTCTGGGCCCTCTCTGGTCATCGTCGCTGCGTCCCCGCCGTCGGCGCTGCTGGCCGCCGCCAGCGCCGGCGCCAGTGCCGGCGCTGGGGAGGGGGTTGGAACTTTCCCCTCCCCCCTTCCCCCTGGGCCCTCTCTGGTCATCGTCGCTGCGTCCCGCCGTCTTTGGCGCTGCTGGCCGCCGCCAGCGCCGGCGCCAGCGCTAGGGGGAGGGGGATTGGACCTCCCCTGGGAAGGGGGGGGAGGTTTCCTGAGGGGGCGGTTCAGGGGGGAGGGGGGCCCCTTTGGTTCTGATCGACGGCGCCGAGTGTTGAGGGGGGGGTGGCCCACCCGGCTCGAAACGCGCCGCCGAATGTTCCCAAGGCGAGCGCCCGCGAAACGCGCTCTCTCTTCGATTTCGGCCTTCGGGGTCCTTTGAATCACACGTGGACCCGGGACGAAGAACAGCACCAGGGCAAGCGGTAGGGATCTCTGGGGCCGCGGATCGAAGACACCAGGTCGGCGGATGTCGAAGTCCAGGGGCCCCAGGGAGGAACGAGGTAGTAGGAGTGGGAACGGGGGGAGCGAGGGAGGAAGGAATGAGATAGCGGGGCGGGGCGGAGGGAGGGGGGGCACGGCAGGGGCGGGGGCGACCTCCAGAGCCGTCAGGGAAGAATGGGGGCGGAGGTGGTGGGGTGTGGTGGGGTGGAGGAGGGACTGGGGGAGGGTGGGGAGGGAGGAGGAATGGAGAGGCAGGATCGAGGATGGAGGGTGCGAGGAAGAAGAGTGGTGGGAATGGGGGGAGGGGGTTGGCGAGGATGAGGAGCAGGAGGAGGAGGAGATGGAGGAGGAGGAAGAGGAGTAGGATGCTGATGCTGATGATGATGCTGATGTGGATGATGCTGCTCATGATGATGATGATGATGATGATGATGATGATGATGATGATGGTGATGCTGATGATGCTGATGATTGTGATGATGATGATGCTGGTGATGATGCTGATGCTGCTGATGATGATGTTAACTTGGGTAATAGTAATAATATTGATGAAGCTGCTGATGTTGTTGATGCTGATGATGCTGCGGATGCTGCTGATGATGATGATGATGATGATGATGATGATGATGATGATGATTTTGATGATGATGCTGCCTATGGTGATGCTGAGAGAATGAGGAGAGAGAGAGAGAGAGATGGAGGAGGGCGACGGCTGAAGAGGGCGGTTGGCGAGGGGGTGATGCGGCCTCTGACGATGTTGATGCTTGTGACGGCGATGAGGATGATGATGGTGATGCTGCTGGTGCTGCTGCTGATGGTGATGTGGATAATGGTGGCGATGCCGATGATGCTTCTGCTGCTGGTGCTGCTGCTGCTCATGTTGATGTTATAGATGATGAGGATGCCGATGCCGATGTGACTGCTGCTGCTGCTGATGATGATGATGTATCTGCTGCTGGTGCTGGTGTGGGTGATGACGACAGCGCCGACGTTGATGAGTAGGACGCGAATTGTCATGATGATGATGATGATGATGATGATGATGATGATGATGATGATGATGAGGTTGTAGGTGACGACGATGATGCGGCTGATTGTGATGTGGATGATGTTCACGTGGTTGCTGACAGAGATGATGATGATGATGTTGCCGCTGATGATGATGCTGATGGTGATGAGCATGATGACTGTAGTGGTGGTGATGATGGCAATGCTGTTGTCGTTGACGATGACGATTAAGATGCATATCTTGATGCTGTTGTCCATGACGATGTGGCCCTCACGATGATGATCACGATGCTGAGTACGACGGCGGTGAGTAGTATGAGGATGAATGTCATGGTAACCGCGATGTTGATGGTGATAAGACTTCTTATGACAGCACGTTCGATGCAATTGATGATGAGGGCGATGATGATGGTGACGACATTGATGATGCTGCTGATAATGATGATGCTGATGCTCAATCTGTTTATGATGCTGATGGTGGTGATGATGCTGATGGTGCTGATGATCATGGTGCTGAGCGCGATGATGACGCTGATGATGATGCTGAGGATGATGCTGATGATGATGATGCTGCTGCTGCTGATGATGATGATGATGATGATGTTGATGATGATGATGATGATGATGATGATGATGATCTTGAGATGATGATGCTGATGATGCTGCTGGCGATGGTACTGATGACATCGACGATGACGATGATGCTGTCGATGATACTTTGGGTGGTGGTGGTGTTGCTGATATCGATACTGATGCTGCTGATGATGATCTGGACGCCGATAGTGCAAGTGATGGTGATGCTTGCGATGCTGATGACCACAGTGGTATTTATTGCGATGGTGACGGCGATGGTGAGAATGACGTTGGTTGATGTTTGTGACCAGGGTTGTAATACCGAAAATGATGAGTCGGATGAGGAAGATGAGGAAGCGGTGGAGGAGGACGAGGATGAGGAAGAGGAGGATGGGACGAAAGAGGTGGAGGAGGAAGAGGAGTAGGAGGATGAGGAGGAGGAGGAGGAGCAGGAGCAAGAGCAGGAGCAGGAGTAGGAGAGGGAGTCCGAGGAATAGGAGATGGAGGAGGAGGAGGAGGAGGAGGAGGAGGAGGAGGAGGGGGAGGAGGAGGTGGAGGAGGAGGGGATGAGAGAAGGAGGAAGAGGAGCGGAGGAGGAGGAGGAGGAGGAGGAGGAGGAGGAGGAGGAGGAGGAGGAGGAGGAGGAGGAGGAGGAGGAGGAGGAGTAGGAGGAGCAGGGGGACAGGGGGTCCAGGGAGGCCTCTTGTTGTCCTTTGCCCCTTTCCCTTGTCCTCTTCTTCGCTCTCCCTGCCTTCCTCCACGCCACGCCACGCCAGTCCCCACACCTTTCACGTCCCGATAGCGTTCGCGTGCCGATGGGGTCTCGATGGTACCACGACGGCATTCCCGAAGAGCGTCCGCCTCACCTCTTCCTTCCTCCCTCCCTCCCCCCCGCCCTCCCTCCCTCCCTTCCTCCCCTCCTCCCTCTTCCCTTTCCCCGGACAGGAGGTGTGCACGGCTCCAAATTTGAGTGTTCAGTGAGGACGCGCGGGGCGGCCCATCAGGAGACACGTCGTCTCCGACGAACACCTCCCTGAGCTTGCTGGCGTTCCGCCACCGGGGCGGCATAGGCCAAGGGGGGTCGTTCGGGCTGCATCCGGCGTTGACGGGCCCCCGAGGGGGCTCCGCCCCGCACGCGGGCCATCGGGCCCGAGGCGTTTTCCCCACCGCGGGGAGTTGCTCCCCAGCGCCGGGGGGTTTTCGGGCTGCCGCCCTGGCCCTCACCTGAAGTCGGGCGTGTCCCCCTACAGGGGGACTTCCGACGAAAAAAAAAAACAGACCCCCAAAATAGCAAACAAATGGTCCAAAAATAGCCTGGGGACTATTTTTGCATATTTTTTGGCCTTTTTGTTGCATTGTTTTAGAAATATTGCGAAGGCCTTACGGCCGGTGCCGCCGACCCTGTTCGCAATGCGCAGCAAGAGGCACGGGCTGTGGGATGGTTTTGGGGAACGGGGAGAAGGACGAGAAGGTGGGGGAGGGAGGTGTCGTATCTGACCCGGGACTTCCCCGGGACTCCCCCGGGACCCCCCCCGGGACCCCCCCTCCCCCCCCCCGTCGGGGAAGGGAAAGGGAAGGGGCTTCCCTTCGACTCAATTACGACGTTGCTCAAGGTCGGTACGGGGGGGCCGTCGTATCTGACCCGGGACTCCCCCGGGACCCCCCCCGGGACCCCCCCTCACCCCCCCGTCGGGGAAGGGAAAGGGAAGGGGCTTCCCTTCGACTCAATTACGACGTTGCTGAAGGTCGGTTTGGCTAGCGCGCTTGAGGAGGAGGCCCTCGGAAAGGGCGAGGGGAGCGGGGAGGAGCCCAGGGGAAGAGGGGTACCAGGGAAAGGGAACGACAGAGACGACGATTACAAAGAATGACGGAGATGACGGCTCGAACGGAAAAGCCCCTCACACACATGCCGACAGGGTCTTGGCCTTTTTGTTGCATTTTTTTAGAAATATTTTTCGTCGAAAATCCCCCTGTAGGGGGACAGGCCCGACTGAAGGCTAAACCGTTGGCCCTGGGAGGCCCTAAGGACGGGGCTCGAAGCTCCGCGCGCGGGCGTTGACGACTCCTGGCGCCGCCCAGGCGCCCGCGTGCCCAGGGGGGCTGTCCTCCCGGTGGGCCCAAGGGCCCCTCCCTCCCTCCCTCCCACTGGCCTGCCCCTCCCGCTGTCGGGAGCGTCAGCGGGGAGCCGCAAGCCAGTGGGGCTGTTCGGGCACTGGCCCAAGAACCCTCCGGACCCCACGGCGGCTGCCCCCGTGCCTTCAGTGGCAAGGCCTCCCCTCCGGGAAACGGCCGAACTGCAGGCCAAGAAGCGGTTCCTCCATCCCTCCGTCCCTTTGGCCTGCCCCTTGCTGGTGGGCCAGGGTGCTGCTCGGGCACGGGCCTTGAGACACCCCCGATCGAAGGTCGACCCACCGCGGGTGCCCCAGCACCCACGGCGGCGAGGCCCCCCCCCCAGGAACGAGGCTGAACTTCAGGCCAAGAGGCGGTTCTTCCATCCTTCCCTGCCGTTGGCTTACCCCTCCTGCTTCTCGCGCGCGTCACCAGGGCGCCAAAAGCCAGGGGGCTGTTCGGGCGCGGGCCCCGACAACCCCCCTGATTCAATTGGACCCCGCTGAGGCTGCCCCAGCGCCCATGGGGGAATGGCCTCCCCTCAGGGAAAGGGTGAACCACAGGCCAAGAGGCAGTCTCCTCCATCCCTCCCCCGCGTTTGGCCTGCCCTTTCATGGGGTGTGTCGGCTGGGCGCCACCGGCCAGGGGGGGCGTTCGGGCACGGGCCCTAAAAGGCCCTCCGATCGAAGATAGACCCCACCGCGGCTGCCCCAGCCTCAGTGGAGGCGAGGCCTCCCTTCAGGAAAAGGATGAACTACACGCCAAGAGGCAGTCCCTCCATCCTTCCCTCCACTCTTGTTGGCCTGCCCCTCCTGCTGAGGCGCGTCACTGTGGCGCCACAGGCCGGGGATCTGTTCGGACACGGGTTCGAAGAGCCCCCAATCGAAAATAGATCCCACCGCGGCTGCCCCAGCGCCCATGGGGGCAAAGCCCCTCCTCGGGAAAGGGATGAGCTACAGGCCAAGAGGCGGTCCCTCCATCCCGCCATCCCGTTGGCATGCCCCTCTTGCTAATGGGTGCGTCAGCTGGGCGCCATAAGCCAGGGGCGCGGTATTCGGGCACGGGCCCTAAGAACCCTCCCGATCGAAGGTAAATACCACCTGTTGGCCCCCTGACGAACGCGCGTCCTCTCCCCACCATTTCGGCGAATTTGGCCCCTGAGCCAACACGTCGCCATCACAAGGCCACCCTCCCATGAGGCATGGCCGAACGCGTTGTGACGACCCCGGCATCGACGTATCACAGCAGGAAGC
>CAUYUJ010014659.1:313965-326296 GCA_963575745.1 Prorocentrum cordatum
GAAGGATGAGGATGGGACGGACGGGAGGAGACTGCGAAGGCCGGGAAGGACGGGCAGGATGAGGAGGAAAGGGAGGACGAGGAGGAGGAGGAGGAGGAGGAATACGAGGAGGAGTAGGAGAAGGAGGAGGAGGAAGACGAGGAGGACGAGGAGGAACAGGTGGAAGAGGAGGAGGAGGAGGAGGAGGAGGAGGAGGAGGAGGAGGAGGAGGAGGAGGAGTCAGTCCTGCTCTCTCTCTCTGTGTGCTTCCTCCTGCTAGGGCGGCACGACCGCGCGGCCCCCCGGGCGCCCGAGGTGAGCTCCGGGTGCGTGCGCACCGGGCTCTCGGAGCGCGCCCGCGCGAGGTGCGCTGGCGAGGAGCCGCGCGCACGCGCGGCGGGCGGGGCCGGGGTGCCCCCTTTGGGGTCGGGGTCGGGGGGCATGTCCTTCTGCAGGAGGAATATTCTCAGCCACGCGCAGGGGGGGGTGGGGGGAGGGAGGAGGGCGGAGGGCTTCTTAGAAGCACCCCTGCTTCTTAGAAGGCGCGGGCCTTAGCTATAGATGTAAGGCCGGCGCCTTCTAAGAAGCAGCCTCCTTCTAAGAAGCCCTCCTCCCTCCCCCCACCCCCTTGTGCGCGCCGTCAATATTAAAAAACAGTCCAAAAATAGTCAGAGGACGATTTTTGACGATTCGTGACCATTTCTGGAGTTTTTGTTGGAGTATTTATTATCTTCCCAAGCCTCCTTGGTTGGATATTCGTGTTGAATAGAGCACAGCGGTCGCGTCTTCCTCCTCCCGCCTCCCGCCTCCCGCCTCCTGCCTCCCGCCTCCCGCCACCCCTCCTTCTTGTCTCCTCTTGCCTTGCCTGGAGGCTGCGATCTGGGAAACTGTCGCCACTTTCGAGGGCTGCAGGTGGGTCCAGCGGAGTGGGGCACCGCGCGGATCTGAGGTAGAACTCGCCGTCCCTGGGGGGCCGCGATCTGGGAAACTGTCGCCACTTTCGAAAGCTGCTGGTGGGTCCAGCGGAGTGAGGCACCGTGCGGATCTGAGGTAGACCTCGCGTCCTTGGGGGGCTGCGGACTGGGAAACTGTCGCCACTTTCGAAAGCTGCTGGTGGGTCCAGCGGAGTGGGGCACCGCGCGGATCTGAGGTAGAACTCGCCGTCCCTGGGGGGCTGCGATCCGGGAAACTGTCGCCACTTTCGAAAGCTGCTGGTGGGTCCAGCGGAGTGAGGCACCGTGAGGATCTGAGGTAGACCTCGCCGTCCTTGGGGGGCTGCGATCTGGGACACTGTCGCCACTTTCGAGGGCTGCTGGTGGGTCCAGCGGAGTGAGGCACCGCGCGGATCTGAGGTGGACCTCCCCTTTCCTGGGGGGGCTGCGATCCGGGAAACTGTCACCACTTTCGAGAGCTGCTGGTGTGTCCAGCGGAGTGATGCACTGCGCGGACCTGAGCGAGACCTCGCCGTCCCTGGGGGGCTGCGATCTGGGACACTGTCGCCACTTTCGAAAGCTGCTGGTGGGTCCAGCGGAGTGAGGTACCGTGGTATCTGAGGTAGACCTCGCCGTCCTTGGGGGGCTGCGGACTGGGAAACTGTTGCCACTTTCGAGGGCTGATGGTGGGTCCAGCGGAGTGAGGCACCGCGCAGATCTGAGCGAGACCTCGCCGTCCCTGGGGGGCTGCGATCTGGGACACTGTCGCCACTTTCGAGGGCTGCTGGTGGGTCCAGCGGAGTGAGGCACTGCGCGGATCTGAGGTAGACTTCGCCGTCCTTGGGGAGCTGCGATCTGTGACGCTGTCGCAACTTTCGAGGGCTGCTGGTATGTCCAGCGGGGTGAGGCACCGCGCGGATCTGAGGTAGACCTCCCCGTCCCTGGGGGGCTGCGATCTGCGAAGCTGTCACCATTTGGGTCCAGCGGGGTGAGGCACCGCGCGGATCTGAGGGGGCCCTCCCCGTCACTGCGGGGCTGCGATCTGGGAAACTGTTGCCACTTTCGAGGGCTGCTGGTGGGTCCAGCGGAGGAGGCACTGCGCGGAAATGAGGTAGACTTCGCCGTCCCTGGGGGGCTGCGATCTGGGAAACAGTCGCCACTTTCGAAAGCTGAGGGTGGGTCCAGCGGAGTGAGGCACCGCGCGGATCTGAGCGAGACCTCGCCGTCCTTCGGGGGCTGCGATCCGGGAAACTGTCGCCACTTTCGAGGGCTGTTGGTGGGTCCAGCGGAGTGATGCACTGCGCGGACCTGAGCGAGACCTCGCCGTCCCTACGGGGCTGCGATCTGGGACACTGTCGCCACTTTCGAGGGCTGCTGGTGGGTCCAGCGGAGTGAGGCACCGCACGGTTCTGAGCGAGACCTCCCCTTCCCTGGGGGGGCTGCGATCTGTGAAACTGTCGCCTCTTTCGAGGGCTGTTGTCGCCACTTTCGAGGGATGCTTGTGGGCTCGTCTCTTTCGAAGGTTGCTGGTATGTCCAGCGGGGTGAGGCACCGCGCGGACCTGAGCGGGACTTTGCCGTCCCTGGGCGGCCATGTCATGTATTTGCTGCCCCGCCGACGTTTCAAGCCCCTTGCACACAGTCTCGTTTTGGACCTTTTGTATTTCTCAGTGACTCAGGGGTCAACTTAGTTACCCATCGCTTTTTCCCTTGATTGGGGACCTGTGAAGCTTCCGAATGCCGCTCGCAGAAGTATATGCGTCCATGTCACGTCGCCGTCTCCTCGTCAAATCTCCCAAGCTACTTCTGCCCCGCATTGCGCAGGGGTTCGGTACGTCGCCAGGGTAAGTCGTCCAAAATCCGCCTGTAGGGGTAGATGCCCGACCGAAGGCAGGCGTTTTCGAGGTTCTCGGACAGTCCCGTCCGTCTTCGGCGATGTCCCAGCCTCGGGGTGCGTTGGAGCGGCTGGGGTTGCCGGATCGTCACGAGCGGCCGCCGGAGAGCCGAGTCGTGACCCGAAAGCGCAGGGGCAGCGCCGAGGGGGGATGGGCTCAGGGCGGAGCGCAGCGACCCCAATCGCCCATGGATCGCCGATGGGGGTCTGGTGCTCCTACCCCGCCCAGGGATGTGCGGATTCGCGATCGTGGGCTACAGTCAACGCGCCTAGTAAGGACGCGCGCCTTCCTCTAGGGTACCCTCGAGTCCTTGCCTCTGCGGCCCGTCCTTCGCCGTTTTCACTGGCCGCCCCCCGCCCCAAAAATCCAACTTCGGCCTCCAAGGGTCTTGCGTCCTTACCTCGCGTCCTTTCTATACGTTTTGACTGTATCGTCGATTCTATCGGTGATGTATGGCGGATTCCAGGTCGCTGTCCCCCCCCTGAGCCCGTCCCCCCCGATCGTTGCCCCTCGGGTTTTCCGGGAGGACCTAGCTGGCTGACCGGGCCAGGACGAAATAACATCTGTGGCAATCTGGAGTCGGACTTGCAAGGCTGCTCAAGGTGTGTGAATATTCATTCGGAACGTCCAGTTTTTAGAGAGAGAGAGAGAGAGAGAGATCCGCAGACGGCACCTATGCACCACCACCCTGCCTGGCCAGGTGCATCCTGGGCCCCAGTATTGTGCATACCCCCTCCTGGCATCGGCCAGGCGGGCGTATTCACCATGCCAGGGTCCAGACTGGCCCTGGCCAGTCACGGTTGTGGTGTATAGATGCCCTTTGCGTGAGAGAGGGAGAGAGAAAGAAAGAGAGACATATACATATATGTATATGTTTATGTATATGTGTGTGTATATATATATATATATATATATATATATATATATCCGTAAGGGCTTCGCCCCCTGCCGCCGGCCCCCTCTCTCGGAGAATGGGCCATGGAAGAGCTAAGTCATGAGGCCTTGGCGCTGTCGTGAAGCAGTATCGAAACTTCATGCGAAGCCGATTCGCAATCAGCAAAACCAACTGATCACAAGAGGGGTTACCACACCTGGCGATTGGTAAGACGTGTATGGTTTACGGGCTTGGTTACCACACCTTGCGATTAAAGGGCCGAGGGAGTTCTCGCAGTTTGGGTTACCACGCCTTGCGATGGATGTGCGTGAAGGGTGGCACCGAATTTCAGAAATGTGGCAAATCCCTGTGTTTTTGGACCCTGACCCCGCGGATCTGCGTGAGGGGTGGCGCCGAATTTCAGAAATGTGGCAAATCCCTGTGTTTTTGGACCCTGACCCCGCGGATCTGCGTGAGGGGTGGCACCGAATTTCAGAAATGTGGCAAATCCCCTGTGTTTTTGGACCCTGACCCCGCGGATCTGCGTGAGGGGTGGCACCGAATTTCAGAAATGTGGCAAATCCCATGTGTTTTTGGACCCTGACCCCGCGGATCTGCGTGAGGGGTGGCACCGAATTTCAGAAATGTGGCAAATCCCTTGTGTTTTTGGACCCTGACCCCGCGGATCTGCGTGAGGGGTGTCGATTTCGAGCCCCCCCAGCAATTCAGACAACGCGCCCAGGGGGTGCTAAAAATCTGGTTTGGGCCTCCCCCCCCTCGCGCGGTCAATCAACTAGTTACAGTAACCAGCAATAAGTCAACTAGTTACAGTAACCAGCAAGAAGCAGAACTGTAACACTGGAAACTACAAGCTACAACTGGTACAGGAAACTGCGAACCTCGCTCCTACAGCCTGGTGGCCCCACAAGGGGGCCGGCGGATATATATATATATATATATATATATATATCTATATATACATATATATAAAGAGAGAGAGAGAGAGAGAGAGAGAGAGAGAGAGAACAGAAAGAGAGGGATAGAGACGGTGCGGCTTTCTTGCTGTTGCATGGGACGGGACCACAGCACATCGTATGGCGAAATGCAGTGCGTGCATAATGGTGTTGTAGCCAAGGTATATCACATCTCTGCTGGGACCTGGTACAGTTCCACGAAGACATCCTCACTCGAAATCGTTGGATCAAGCTGAGGTGTGTTGGTTTCCATCGTGTGCTGTCGTGTACGCAGTATGCACGTACAGGTTGGGGGGCGAGTTCTGTACATGGGCGGGGCGTTCGGCCTTGAGATCTGTCCCCACTTAGGCATAATTGCAGGTGTGACGTTTGCTACGTTTGAAGCGAAGCCATATCTTCGTCTGACGGTCACGAAAAGTGTATCTACACCAGATCATTCTGGCGTGGGCGTCCACAGACGATTTCCAGGTCCACACGTGGACTACGTCAACGACCATGTGCATCTCCAGGTGTTCAGGGTCTTCCGTAGCAAGGCACTCCAGATGTATGTGTGTTTCCGCTCACCTCAAGTAACCATCACCTCCAACTACAATGACCAGTCATTAAACGCTGTAAGAGTCTTGGGAATCCAGGAGGATAGCTTGAGGATGCCTCCCCCCTGAATCGTTGAATCGACCAGCTTATGAATCTGAGCAAGCGTAGAGCTGGATTGTGCAATAATTTGTCAAAATCTGAAGAGGTTGAATCTGTTTCAGAGCTCCCGTAGGCACAAAGCACTAGTCTTTCAGACCAGTGTCCAGTCAATTGTTACCTGGTTCCGTCGCCCAGGTCAAAGGCTGCTCCCTTGTAGCCAGTTGTTGTTAAATAACGGGGCCAGTGTTCAGTCATTTGTTGCCTAATTGCGGGCCCTGATTTCAGTGAGGGTTTCATTTTACGAAAGGCGGCAGCTGTGGCCATGCTGGTCGAACGGGCTAGAGTCTCTCTGAACCTTTCCTGGACTCTCTCGTCTAGGTGTCCAGAATGCCCGAATGTTGTTACCGAGGCCACAGTATAGCGTAATGTCATCGCATGGTGGCGTAACACCTAGACGATGTGAAGTTGCTGGCCCAAACCATCAGGGCTCCATAGTTTTAAGCAAGCTGTCCTCAGCTTTTCGAGCAGCCCACGAGTGGGTTGTGACGGTCAAGGGCAAGCACTGGGCTGCTCGGAACGGGGGACCTCTCAGTGACACCACCCTGTGGATGGGAGAGGTCGGAAAGAGGCTGGACAAACCATCCAGTCACCCGCGATGTTGGTTCCAACCACAGGCTATACTGTGATTTGGATTGAGTTCTTTCCTGCAGTTGTAGTAGACACTCGTGAACTCATATGTACCCAGACATCCGACGTCTCGATTTTTTCGAGACACGGGCCTCCGATCTCCCGACCACTTCCCCGGGAGTCGTTTTTTGACGGTCCCGAGGCCCGGCGAGGGCCACGAGATGCCAAAAGCTGAGAAAACTTCCGTCTCGTTTTTTTCGAGACGCCCGATGTCTGGGCGAAAGATCATAGCAATGCCTTATAAGAGACTCACCCAGTTGCAAGGCAATCGAAGTATGCTTCAAGAGCTGGCCCGAGGTGGGGAGCTGGCCATGATGGACCCCAGTCTGGGGACGGGGTCCTCGAGCCGTTTTTGAATGCATTTTTTTCGAAGGGTGAGGCTGATATCGGGGAGGGTGGAGGGATGGAGGGACGAGGGGGTGGAGGGGTGGGGGGCACGCAGAGGAGGAGGAGGAGGGTTGATGACGGTGATGACGACGATGATGCCGTTGCTGACGTTGCTGTTGCTGGTGCTGCTGTTGATGATGGCTGTGATGTTGGCGACGAGGATGTTGACCATGATGGCGACGACGACGATGATGTTGATCATGATGATGCTGCTGCTGCTGCTGCTGCTGATGATGATGATGATGATGATGTCGATGATGATGCTGATAAGGACGATCATGCTGATGGCGATGGTGATGGTGATGATTATGCTGATGATGATGCTGATGATGATGGCGATTGTGCTGACTCATTGCAGTATTGGCACTGAGACGATGGCGATGCATAGGATATGATGCTGCTGACGGTGATGCTGATGCTGATGCTGATGTTGTTGATGATGAAGATGTTGATGCTGATGCTGATGTCGATGTTGGTGCTGATGACGATGATGATGATGATGCTGCTGATGATGGCGATGAGGATGATGAGAATGATGAGGATGATGAGGATGATGACGATGATGTGGATGGTGATGATGCTGCTGATGATGATGCTTATTATGGTGGTGATGGTGAGGGTGGTGGTGATGATGATGTTGATGATGCTGCTTATGATGATGCTGGCGGTGGTGTTGGTGATACATATGCTGCTGCCGAGGATGATGATTATGGTGATGCGGATGACGATGATCATGATGAAGAGGATGAGGATCATGATGCGGGTCATGATGCTGCTGCTGTTGATGACGATGACCACCAAGACGACAACGACGACAGTGAAGACGATGACAATGATGACGACGATGATAACGATGATGACGAAGACGACGATAAGGAGAAGGAGGAGGACGAGGAGGAGGAGGAGGAGGAGGAGGAGGAGGAGGAGGAGGAGTAGGAGTAGTAGCAGGAAAAGGAGTAGGAGTAGGAGTAGGAGGAGGAGGAGGAGGAGGAGGAGGACGAGGGGGAGGGAGGAGAGAGGAGAGAGGAGGGCGGATGAGCGAGGAGGACGACGAGGACAACGACGAGGGGAGGCGACCCCCCCCCCTTTCCTAGGAGGTGCCTCCGAGGGAGGGCGCCGCGTCCCGCGACGACGGCGCGAAGGACCCACCCCGCGGGGCCGCGGTCCGCCGCCCCGCTCGTCGTCGGTTGCGGCGGCGGCATCGTCGCCGTCGTCGTCGTCGTCGTCGTTGTCGTCGTCTTCGTCGTCGTCGTCGGCGCCGTCGTCGTCGTCGTCGTCGTCGTCGTCGTCGTCGTCGTTGTCGTCGTCGGCGGCGGTGGCGGCCGCGGCGGCGGCAGCGGCGTTTTCGTCGGCGGCGGCGGCGGCGTCGGTGTTGGCGTCGTCGTCGTCGTCGGCGGCCGTCGCCGTCGCCGTTGCCGTCGCCGTCGCCCTCATGTCGGGCGAAGTTGTGCGCTGTGCGTCTGGCAGTCTCGTTTCCCCCCCTGGTGGCATCTCGAGGGCTCCTGCCGTCCTCCCCGGCCCCCTCATACTCCTAGTCCTCGTCCTCCTCGTTGCCGTTCTCTCCGTTTTTGTCGCCGCGGTCCTCGGCGTAATTGTCGTGGTCTTCTTCCTCGTTGTCCTCGCATTGTCCTCTCGTTGTCCTCGTCATCATGATCGTAGTCACCTTCCTCCTCCTTCCTCGTTCTTCGCCTCGTCACTGGTCGTCCGCGTCATCTTCCTCCTCGGTTGTCCTGATCTGTCGTAATGTTTTCAATCGGGGGCGGCAAAGAGGGGTGTGATGACTAGGGGGGGTGGATATCATGGCGTGGGCCATGATATTTCCCAGATTTCATGGCGCCTCTTCTTAGCCGCCTCTTCATGACGTCCCCTGTCTCCCCCCGCTGGGCCGCGCACATGCCGCCAACCATGATTTGCACCCCCCCCTCTTGGACGCCCCCCTCTTGACCGCCCCCGATTCAAGGTGCCTGGATCTGAGAGTCCTGCTCCGAATCTTGGCCATGCCCCCAGCTCCCAGCTCCCAGCCTGCGAAGAAGAGCGTTCTAGAATTCACGACAGATCCGGAACGCTGCGCCCCACGCTTTCCTGAGCTTCCACCAGCTTTCGGCTATTCCCGACTTGTATCGTCCCGATGCCTTCTTTTATTTTAAGCCGGGCAGCTCTACAGGAGGAATCATCAGAGCAAGTAAAACAGACAGGAAACGGTTCTTGGACAACTCAAATATCTTCGCCCACCATCCGCCTGTAGGGGGACGTGCTCGACCTAAGCCTTCCTCTTTCCGCCTTCGTCCTGCTTCTCCCCGTGAGCGCGAGCGCAGCTGGTCAAGGCGTGAGGAGGAGGAGGAAGAGGAGGAGGAGGAGGAGGAGGAGGAGGAGGAGGAGGAGGAGGAGGATGCTCGCAGCCGTTCGGGCTCGGCCTGTCTTGCTGCGGCAGGCGGCGCTCTCCCCTCGGGGGAGAGGGGCGCCGCCGCGCGCAGCGCTCGCCGGAGGGGGCTCTCCGTCGGAGCCTGGGAGGGCAGGAGCATACACCAGGCGCACCCTGAGGGGGTGATGGGCCCTTCTCCTCCTGCTGCTCCTCCTCCTCCTCCTCTTCCTCCCTCCTCCTCCCTTTCCGCTCCTCCCCCCTCCTCTCCTCCTCCTCCTCCTCCTCCTCCTCCTCCTCCTCCTCCTCCTCCTCCTCCTCCTCCTCCTCCTCCTCGGGGGGGGATGCGTCGATCCCCAATCGTCTAGTGGTCGCCGAAAGGGGCCTGTTGGACCACCCCGTCCGCCCCGGAGCGTCCGGAGTCACCAGCGCGGGCCCATCGTCGATCCACTGGCGGTCCATCGCCGAGTGCAGGTCGACGTCTCTTCCGCCCACCCTCCTGAGCCCCTGGCATCGCTTGGACGTGTGCATTTTTTCTCGGCGAGAACCATCGAGGACCATCCTCGACCAACGAGCAAAAAAAAACACGCACGAAACCGAAAAATGCACAGGAAATGGACGTCCGAGCGACGGCAAGAGCCAGCCCCCCCCCCTGTCGTGCCCTCTCGGTGCTTCACGATCGCGTTTCGTCGACGCGGCGGCGAGCTCGTGCGCGTGCGTTGTGAAGGCCGAGCGCCGCCGGTGGCCTTAACTTCGGCGGACGTCGAGCGATCTGCGCGGTTGGAAAGCCGCGGTGGCTCAGGGTCGAACGATCTGCGCGGCGTCGGAAACCAACGCCGACGTCATCCCAGCGCAAACTCGCCACTCCCATCCGGATCGGGGGCGGCAAAGAGGGGGGTGATGACTAGGGGGGGTGGGTATCATGGCGTGGGCCATGATAGCTCCCCAGATTTTCTGGCGCCTCTCCTTGCTTCATTACGCCCCTGTCCCCCCCGCTGGGCCGCGCACATACCGCATACCGCTGGCCATGATTTGCACACCCCCCTCTTGGACGCCCCCCTCTTAGCCGCTCCCGAATCCGCAGACAGCGTTCGAGCAATCCGTAGACTTCCCCGCCTCGTGGCAGCGTGCTGGAGCGGGGAGGCTCTTCTCCCAAAATTCTCGGCCCTGGGCTGCTTCGGCCCTGCCCCGCGACTCGGGCGACAGGATCCCGCTCTCTGGGGGAGGGCGGAGAGGAGAGGGCTCGCCCTGGAGGAGTCCTGGAGGTGGTCCCCTCTACGGGGCCACATGCGAACCCTACCCCTACCCACCACGATGTGTGAGGGGGAGGGTTCGCATGTGGCCCCTCACTGGAGGAGTCCTGGAGGTGGTCCCCTCGGCGGACGCGGGCGGAAGGCCCGTCGGAGCCGGGTCGGGGGCGCGGGGTGGGGCCAAGCCATCGGGGGGGGGCCTCGAGACGGGGGGGGGTCAGTGCAAGCGGGGGTCAGCCAGAGCGCCAGGTCTTGCAGGATCCTGCAGAGCCAGGGGTGCACTGACCCAGGTCAAACTTCGCAAGATCCTGCGGGATCCTGCGGGATGTTGCAAGATCCGGCAGAGCCTGACTGACCGAGGTCTTCATTGACCTGGTTCAGTAGAAGTCCGAACGACATATTTGAAATCTTTGCCCTGATCAGGGGTGGCCGCAGGGGGTTGCCGGGAGCTATAGGATTGGCCAGGATGGGACAGAGGGTTGGCCCACATAATTCGTCGATCGGTAGTTCTTTCCATACGATCTCGTATTCTCATGGACGGCGTTTGACGCAGCTGATCCGGTTTCTCCTCCTCTCGCTATGCCCTACCAGGTTCAGGAGATTGCCGGGCTGCATTGGAGATGCCCAACCTCACACGTCCCTCCTCTTCCACCCATCACCTAGGGAGGCTCGAAAGTTGCTCTAAGTAGAAGCCCGACGATCTAAGGAGGCGTACCCCCGTCGTCCTCCTCAGCCTCCTCCTCCTCCTCCTCCTCCTCCTTCCCTCCTCCCTCCTCCTCCAGTATCTAGTTTTTCTGCATGGAATTCGCGTTGATGGTTGCCGCGGGCACCAGAGTAACAAAAAAAAACAGAGGAACAACTGAAAGCTGATAGGCACCACGCATATTACAACACAAAAAAACAAGAAAACAAAATGAGGTCAATAATCACCGAACAGTCTACTACTTTTTTTTTACACCTAAAATCCGTGGGCTTGCTTCCGGCGTCGACCGAGGTACCAGTTTTTTGAAGTTTTTTAGTTGTCAATGTCAGGGGATATTTGTCTTCAGGATATTTCGGTTTCTGTTTGTTTTGGTTGTTACCAGGAAATACTCACCGTCGGCCGAAACAAGAACGAATTTTTGGTTTACTTCGGCACCAAATTGGTGCCGAAGTAAACCAAATTGGTGCGTGTGGATTGGTGCCGCACCAATCCACACGCCCGATCACGGGCGGTTGTTTTGTTGATGGCGCGTCCCCCCGCAGCCGTGCGGCTGCGCCCTGCATGCATGGCCGTGCCCCTGCAGTGCCTACTCGGTTCGCTCAAGTGCTTCCTGGTGAAGGGATGCATCCGAATTAACGTTCACCAGGAAGCGCTTGAGATTGGGGCGGGCGATGGTGGCAGCGACGGCCTGGTGATCGTGGAGAGCGCGCTCCGTTCGCTCCCTGGTGTGATCGGATCGGTCGCGCCGTCCCTGAAGCGCCAGCTGTCCGCCGCCGTCGCCGACAGCGCGGACCTGATATCCAGATGCAGGCGCGCGGGGGGGCGATTGGGAGGAAGGGGGGGGAGGGGAGTTGCGGATGCACTTTTAGACCCGAAGGCTAGGGGCCACAAACAGTGCAATGTCAAGAACATCTCGCGGGGAGAACGCCTCTAGCCTCGCGCTTCAAAGCCGCGTACAGCCGAGCGTCTTATCATTTTATCCTTTCCTCTTCTCCTATCTTATCCTCACCTCCCCTCTTCTTATCCTCTCCTCTTTTCCTCTCTTAATCCTCCTCTTCCACCTCTTCTTATCCTCTTCTCCCCTTCTCCTCCTCTCCTAGGGCGGACTCCCTTTTAGACCCACAGGCTAGGGGCCAAACAGTGCAGAACAGCAGCAAAGTCTAGGTACTACATAGGACTTTAGCTGGCGCCCTCGGCCATTGGGCCAAGGGCGCGAAGCGCGCGCGGGGGTAGTTCGCACAGAGAGAGAGAGAAGAGAGAGAAAGAGAGAGAGAGAGAGAGAGAGAGAGAAAAAGAGAGAGAGGATCATAATTCGACAGAGTAGGGGACGAGGAGGAGGCGGAGGAGGATGAGGAGGGAACGATGAGGATGAGGAGGAGGAGCAGGGATGAGGAGAAGGGGGGGAGGATACGGAGGAGGAGGAGGAGGAGGATAGCGCTCTCTGGAGGTGCGAGAATGGCATGGTGGACGTGGACGTCATGTACGTCCTCCTCAAGAGCGGCGGCGTGGCCATCTCGCCTGAGGTCTGGCGCTGGCTGAGGCGCGGAGCCTCCCGGGGAGAGGATGGGGGGAGACTCTCCCCCTACTCTCCCCTCTCCTCATCCTCCTCCTCCTCTTCCTCCTCCTCTCTGTCTCTCTGTCTCTCTGTCTCCTCTCTCT
>CAUYUJ010014659.1:326396-370445 GCA_963575745.1 Prorocentrum cordatum
CCTCCTCCTCCGCCTCTCCTCCTCCTCCTCCTCCTCCTCCTCCTCCTCCTCCTCCTCCTCCTCCTCCTCCTCCTCCTGCTCCTCCTCCGCTCGTTCGCGAGCCGCGCGCCGCCGGACGAGTGCGTCCAGCCCGTGAGTTTTTGAGGGCCCCCGAAGCCGGGCTGGGCCCGCGCTGCGGAGCAGGCACCGTCGGAGGTCCCGGGGGCGGCGGCGTCGGCGGTGTTGCTAGAGGTACCCCCTGGAGTCTCGGGGTGGCCTAGACGGCCTCCAGGGGACCCCTCACGAGGCCCAGAGGGCCCCGGAGGCTCCAACATGGAGCGAAAAGCTAGTGGCACATTGGGCCAGGGGCACCTCTAGCAACACCCGAACGGTGGAGACCCCGTGCCCAGAGACACACTGCTTGCCGCCAGGGTGCCCGGGTTTTCTCGGGTTCCCATGGTTTGTCGAAGCAGGGCGCGACGTTCCCGCGCCAAAACAAATCCATGGACGTCCTGGGGCCTCCGCGCTGGGTTTCTTGTGGAAGGTTTCTTGTGGACTGGCCTCCGCTGGATGGAGGCCTGGGGGGCCGTGTAGCTTCGGCCCTCGAGGCCTGGCGGGCCGGGAGGCCTCGAGGGCGATCCCACACTCTCGGCGTAGGGGAGCGACTACGGAATTCGTTTGCCCCAATATTGATGTGTTATCGGCGTCGCCCCAGCATACTGATACAGCGTGTGCTTCTCAGGGGCGACGCGCGCACCGAGTACTCTTGTCGTATACGCGTCGCGGCGTCGCGGCGGGCGCTTTCGGACAATATGCTACGCAATATTCAAGATGGGTATACTGCATGGTCGGGTCGGCCCCGCGCCTCCATGGAGGACATACCTAGTCTTAGCATGTCTCTGTGCGTCCCATGTTCGTCGACTCTGGAAGCATGCGTAGAATGTTTGGCGAACATTCTAGGATGTTTTGCAGGTTCGACGACAAAACAATTCTGGGTTGAATCCATTCTGTGGTTGACTCCTTACTCGAAGCCTCGATCCTCGACGCTCGACCCTCGACTCTCGACGCCCGATCCTCACCACCCACCAAACCACCCCAACCCAACCCGAAGGCCTCGATTTGCCCTCCACTTCCAGGGGGGGGCGGGGAATGTTGAGAACACATCTGGAACCCGTACCCCCTCCAACCCGAGATTCTGGTCTTCGGGTTGGGTTGGGGTGGTCTGGTAGGCAGTCAGATCCTCGGTTTGCTCGAGCGAGGGCGGCGGCGGCGAGGGCGGCGGCGACGGCGAGGGCGAGCGCAGGCGAGGCGGCCGGCGGCGCCGGGGCCTCCGCCCTGCCGCAGCCCACGGCCGCCGCGCAGGACGCGGCCTTCCAAGGAGGAGGAGGAGGAGGAGGAGGAGGAGGAGGAGGAGGAGGAGGAGGAGGAGGAGGAGGACCCTTCCGAATGGTGTCACGCCCACGAGTCGACCACGCGCACAGGGGGGTAGGGGGAGGGGGGAAGGCCTCTTAGAAGCACGCCTGCTTCTCAGAAGACGCGGCGGAGTCTATCTATGGAAGTCAGAAGCAGCTTCTTTCTGGGAAGCCTTTCCCCCTCCCCCTACCCCCTTGTGCGCGCCGCCAAACGAGGACAAAGTTCCAGGCCTCCCAGATGGGATCCGAGCAGAAATGGTGCGGCTCGATGTGGAGTCCGATTGTCCGATTCGTCTCCACGCCGAGGGCGCCGATACATCGCCGACCCCGTCCCTTCGGACCCCATCTGCTCGGCATCGCTCGGGCGTGTGCATGTTGTCTCGGTGAGGACAATAGCGGGCATCCTGGAGCATCGAGCAGAGAAGAAAAAAAAACGCGCGCAACGCCGAAGAGTGCACGGGGGAGTGGACGCCCGAGCGATGGCAAGTCCGATGGGGGCCTCTGCAAGAGTGGGGGCGGCAGTTCGCGGCATGCGCCCGCCGTCGGGGGCGCCTCGGTCCGCGCAGCTGCCGCCTCCACTCAGCCCAGCCGCTGCACGCCTGTCCTTGAAAGTCGGTACTAGTAGATCCCCAGGTCCCAAGCCACTTTGGGCGCCTTCCCACTCCGAGGCTCGACGGGTTTCCTCCCTCCCTCCTCCTCAGGGGGCGGGCGGAAGCCCAATCTACCTCCACCGCCTTCCTGCTTCCTGTTTCTGCCCACTTCTTCCGACTGGCGTTGGCCTTTCCTTTCGCTCCCCCTCTGCGAAGGCCTTCGCGGCGGAGGCCCTCAGGGGCGGGGGCCTTCGCCACGGAGGTCTTCGAGCCCAATGGCTGCATTCTGATGGGGCACGGGAAGCGCACCCCCACCCACACCACCTTGCCAGGGGAACGAATAATGACATGAACACGGAAACTGGACCCCCCTGGCGGCGCCTCCGGCGCCGCCCCAGGCGCGCTCCGCGCTAGGGAGGTGGGTCCAGCGCGGATCCGAGGAATCCGCGCGGACCTTCGAGATTGTTTTGCATAATTCTGCCTTTTGTAGGTCGGCTCGTGCGGTGTCCAAGTTTGCCTTGCGAACGTTTGATTCGCGATGTGGCTGTCTCACCCCGGGTGTGAATTTCCTCTGGCCTGCGGCCGGCGCAGGGAGAGGAGGGTACTTTCTCACCTTACGCACGCTCGTTCTCTCTCTCTCTCTCTCTCTCAGGCCACGGTTGTGGGCTGGCTTGTGGGTTGCACCCGTCTTGCCTGGGGTTTGTTTGAATGTGGCACGAAGCGCCGCGATTGGGTGTAGAGCAGTCTTTCTGTAGCATGCTTAAGACATGCGGCAGATGTTTTGCTGCTCAGGGAGTCGCCGTCTGCGGCCAAGCTTGCGTTCCGCATCTGCCAGGGCGCCTGCCAGGCGCCCGAGTCCCCTCGCCAGGTTGGCTCGGCATCTGTTCAGGCATCGTCTTCCTTCGTGTCGCGGACGTTCCTGCTATACTCGTGTGAACATATTCGTGTGGCTGAAAGCATCCAAAGAACACCTACCCGAATAGTCGCTGCAATGAGGCGACGTTGTCTTAGCTCTCGTAGAAGAGAGCTCGCACGATAATCGCCACCCTTGTCTCGACCTTTTGCGCAGAGAACACATCAGAGTTTTTATGTTCACGCCATGCCATTATTCGTTCCCCTACTGGCCCCCCGTCCCCCCTCCTTGGGGCTGGGCCAGAGAGCTCCGGTTCCCGACGAGGAGGCTTGCTTGCAACATGGCACGCACAAGTGTACAATAGTAGTTGGTCGGGCCTGTCCCCCTACAGGGGGACTTTGGGCGAAAAATTAAGAATACCCGACAAATACTCCAAACATGCTCAAATATAGTGAACAAATCGTCCCCATATTATTTGTTGGCAATGTTTGAATACCCCTCCTGTAGAGCGACAGGCCCGACTTAATAATAGTATATCATCACCCAACCCCCACCTTCCCTCCCCCCGCCCCCCCTCTGGGGAACGGGGGCATGCGGAAGCGGGGGTGGCCTTCTGCTCCCCCAATTCTTCGAGTAGGGGATCGACTGCAGATCTGATTTGTGCAACGATTTTTTGTTTCTGTCTAAGTCGAAGCTACAAGACAGATGCAAATATTGTTCCGCTCACCCACCAGCATGCGACATACCCTCTCGCAGAGTCGACGAGCAGACCAATTTTGGGGCATAGTGAACTCTGTAGTCGATCCCTTGCTCGAGTTCTGAGCCCACTCGGCGTTTGAGCCACCTCGTCCGCCGCGTGGGGGCCCCAGGATCGAGCCCCTTCGGCGGCCCAGCGGGGGCTCGGGTGCGCGATGCGGGCTCGGGAGAGGGCTCCCTGGGGTCAGCTTCTGCGGCTCCTGCTGGATCGGGGTCGGCAAAGAGGGGGGGTGATGACTAGGGGGGGTGGGGATGTCGTGGCGGGGGCCATGGTATCGCCCCAGATCTCATGGCGCCTCTTCCTATTTCAATGCGTCCCCGGCCCCCCCCCCCCCCTGGGCCGCGCACATGCTGCCGGCCATGGTTTGCGCCCCCCCTCTTGGACGCCCCCCTCTTGGCCGCCCCCGACAGGAGCCCAGCCCTCTTCGGCCAGTTGTTGGCCACTCTCCTGACGTCGGGGGGCCTCCTGCAGCCTTCCTTTCGCTCTTTCCCTCCCCTTCGACGACGGTGGCGACGACGTCGACGACGACGGCGACGGCGACGGCGCCGTCGCAGTCCGAGGACGCGCAGCAGCCCGAGGGCCCTGGGCCGACGGCCCCCGCGGGCCTCGGCTCGGGCTGCAGCGCGCGCAGCGCCGCCAGCGCGGGCGCCGCCAGCGCGGGCGCCGCCCCGAGCCGCTGCGGCAGCCGCGGCGCCCTGCAGCCGCTGCCCTGCGCGCCGCGAGGCCCGCCGTCGGCCGCTGCGCCGCAGCAGGCGGCAGAGGAGGAGAAGGCGCCGACACCTCAGAGGAGGACAGGACACCCATACCGCGGCTACCCTCCCTCGAGGAAAAACACAACGCCGTGAACCCAAACGTTCGGCGTTCCGCGCGGATTTCTTGGATCTGCCCTAGGCGCCCCTGGCGGCGTCTCCGGCGCCGCCCCTGGAGCTCTCCGCGCGCCAGGGACGGGGGCCCAGCGCAGGTCCAAGAAAGCCGCGCGGAGAGCCAGAAGTTTTTTTTTTGTTTTTCTTTTGTTTTTTTAGGTTGTTCAGAGGAGGACATGGTGGCCATACCGCTACCCTCCCCTCGTTTTCCCCCTTTTGGGTCTCCTCGTAGGCTCTCGCCGCCACCGCGGGATTTGCCTCGAGATTCTGGCCTGAACGCACCCCGGGAGATGTCTGGGGACAAGCTGTTTCGGTGCTTTTTGGCTTCCCCAATGCCCATCCGTCGTTGAAAGTGGATGTTTGTGGATTCCCAGATCCAAATCTTCTTTATGCGCCTTCCGACCTCAAGCAGCAAGCGCCTCTCCTTTGTCTTTCATCTTTAGGATGCGGGCGGAAACCCAATCTACTTCAATGCCTTCCTGCATGGTTCTAGCCACTTCTTCCGACCGATCGGTACGGCAGGCTCGCGCCGTGTCGACTGGCGGCGACCCCGCCGCCGGCGTTCAACGTTGAACGCCGCTGGCAACCCAGAATCGGTCGATGTTGAACGATCTGACGTTTCAGAACGGCCGATCATTCAAGGCTGAACCGATCCAAGATTGAACGATCTCCGCTGTGTCAGAAACCAACGCCGAAGTCGGCACGACACGAATCTGCCGTACTGGTGCTCGTCCTGGAGAGTCCTCGTCACCACGGCTGGGTTCTCATCGAAATTATGGTCGGAATTCGACGGAGAGATAAGGGCATACACATACACTTTCGAAGGTCCGCGCGGATTTCTCGGATCGGCGCCGTGCACCGCGCCTCCGGTGCTGCCTTTGGCGCGCTCCGCGCGCCAGGGAGGGGGGATCCAGCGCCGACCCAAGGGGTCCGCGCGGACCTCCGAAGGGTTGCGTTTACGCTGCTTTGTTTCCGCGAGACGAGGTCCCGAGAGCCCACCCCCGTTGTGACGGCTGGAGTTGCCGAGATCCTGGTCTGCGCGCGCCCCAGGATACGGATGCGACTCTTGGGAGGTCGAAGTCTGACTCTGCCCTGGTCAGAGATCCGGCTCCCTCCAGCTTCTATCCCGCTTGCGCCGCGGCGTAGCCTGGCGTCACAGCCTCCCTCCCTAATCCTCCGTAACCCTCCGACGCATGATGGGCGTGGGGGGCCTTCCTCCTCCTCCTCCTCCTCCTCCTCCTCCTCCTCCTCCTCCTCCTCCTCCTCCTTCTCCTTCCCCCCTCCAATTCGTGGTGGTGGTCGAAGACCGGCCCATCAGACGCAGACCTCCCAGAAGTTGCCTCCTTACCAGGAGAGGTCCAGGGAGTAGCGGTTTGGGCCCCCTGAGGCGGCGGGCCCGTGCGCACAGGCAGCGCCGCCACCTGCCGCACAGTCGGCCGCCTCGCTCGGCCAGGGCGGCGTCGGCGGTGGGGCCGGCTGTTCGGTCGGCTCCAGCGGCGGCAGCGTCAGCGTCATCAGCAGTGACGGCAGCTACGCGCCGACCATGGAGCTCGGAGGAGGAACGGGTACCGAGACACGCTGGTCGTTGGAAGGAGGTACAGTGGAAGCCCATGCCAAGAAACACCCTGCTTGCCTCCAGAGTGCCCTGGGTTTCCTGGGTTTCGATGGTTTTGCTATGGAAAGCGTGACGATCCCAGCAAGAACCAATGGACATCCTGGGGCCACAAGGTTAGGTTTCGTGTGGGAGGTTTCTCGTGGTCGAGCTCCCACTGTATTTCTGGATTGCCAGATCCCAGTCTGCTTCAGGCGCCTTCCTACTTCAAGAGTTGATCTGCTTCTGGCTGTGTGTTGTTGTTCTCTGGGAACGTCTGAGCCCATTGTCCTTCATGTTTTTTACCGACCTCTTTCGACCAGCGTGTACCGCTACAGCCGGACCGAAGTATAAGATCGGGGTCGGTTCGGGGAGAGGGCACCTCAGTGTTCTTCGTGCTTGTTGAATGCTCTGGTACGCCCTGGGGAGGGTACCCTTGGATGTTCTGCGTGCTCTGGCCGACGGCGGGCCTCATGTTCTTGAAGGAATGTTCTCCTGGCCCAGGTCCGACTGTGCCTGCGCCGCCAACCCTCCCCTCGTCATCGCATTCGGGGCCCTCGTCGCCATCGCTGGGTTCGCCTCGCCATTCTGGTCAGAGGGCACCCCAGGAGCGGTTCATCGCATTCGGGGTCCTCGTCGCCATCGCTGGGTTCGCCTCGCTATTCTGGTCAGACGGCACCCCAGGAACGGTTCCGGGAGTAGCAGTATCGGTTCCTTTAGGTCTCCCCAGGAGTTGATGCCGCCGACAGTGGCAGTAGCGACAGCTGCCACGCTGGTTCCCACGCTCACCACGCTGGTTCCCACCATGGTGCTTCCGCATTATGAGCCGGCTCAGCATCCGCCTCTGCAGACGCAGCTGGCGCAGCACCCTGCGCAGCAGCAGCTTCAACCCCAGCCAAGCTGTCAACGCGCTGAGGCGCAATGCGGACAAGGCGCGGCAAACAGAACCCAGTCTGCTGGCCCCTCGGCATCATCTGTGGCGATCGCGTCCCTGCTTCGAGAGAGCAGCACCGCACTGCCACTTGGCGCCTGTTCGCTCAGCCCGAGGGCGACTGCACCAGCGCTGCCTCCAGCGCAGCGGGCAGTGCCGGCGCAGGTGCCGACTGGGCGGGTGTCGCCTGCGGCGTCTCCCCGGGCATCGCCGAGGGCGTCCCCGGCCGCCCCGAGGCCGCCCGCCATGGCGGCTTCCCAGTCCTGGTCGCCGCCCTGCACCGCCGGCGCGCCGGGGGCGGCGCCGCCGCCGCTGCCCGCGGCGGCGCCGGCGGCGCCCGCGGCCGTGGGCGGCAGCGGCGGCAAGGCCCCGGCGGGCGGCGCGAGGGCGGGGGCCAAGCCGCCGGCCGCCGGGCAGCGCGTCGCCAGCGCGGGCCCCGGGCAGTCCTCGGAGGGCCCCCTCGCGCGGATCCGCCGCACGGACCTGCAGCGCATCGGCCGCCTGGGGGTCGGCGCGTTCGGGCTGGTGACCCTGGAGGCCGACCGCCGGACCGGGCGCACCTACGCCCTGAAGGCGGTGTCCAAGGGGTGCGCGGGGGCCCCCAAAGCTCACCCAGCGCTTTCCACTACTCGCAGAGTGCCTACGTACTCGCAAATGTCTGAAACAAGCACATATCTGCGTCGATGTAATGTATCGTAGATCCCCCGCGGCGGATCCAGGCCATTTGCGAGTAGTCACTTTGTGAGTAGTGGAACGCGCTCGTCTAAAAGCGGTGTGGTGACCACACCGCGCGGTGAGTCGGTGGGGCTTCGGGGTCACCGCGCGCTCTTGTGGGGCGGGGGCTCTTCTCCCGGGATGTCTCGGGCGTCTGGGGCCTCCTGGGTTCCGAGGTCGTGCGGCGACTGACCGTACTTTAAGTCGGGCCTGTCCTTCTGCAGGAGGAACATTCAAAAATAGTAAAAGCATAGTCCTGGGACGATGTTTCATTATCTTTATGGGTATAGTTGAATATCCTCTGACTGTTTTTGATCTGTCGTCCAAAATCCGCCTGTAGGGGGGACGTGCCCGACCCAAACCGTGCGGTGTGGTCTCTGGAGACTCCGAAGCCACCCGCGCGGCCTGACGCCACGCGGCCTCGAGACCCCCAGAGGTACCTCCAGCACCTGCGCATGCAGTACTCGGTGCTGAACGAGAAGCGGATCCTCAAGATGCTGGACACGCCGTTCGTGGTGCGGCTCCTGGCGGCCTACAACGGCAAGGAGTACGTGTACTTCCTCCTGGAGGCGGCCCTCGGGGGGGAGCTGTTCACCACGTACGAGCGGCTGTCCCTGTACGGGAGCGAGAGGCATGCGCGCTTCTATGCTGGGGCGCTCGCCACCCTGCCGACCACGAGGACGAGGGGTAGGGGGCCACATGCGAACCCTACCCCTACCCCCCACGATTTCGAGGGGTGGGGTTCACTCTGTTCGGGAGCTCCCGAGCGAAGTGGACCCCACCCTCCCCGTCAGAATATCGTGGGGGGTAGGGGTAGGGTTCGCATGTGGCCCCCTAGAGGGGGGCGGGTGAAGAGGGGGAAGGATGAGGCGGAGGAGGAGCAGGAGGAAGCCGATAATTAGGGTATGGGCCAGGATGGTCCTAACTCGGAGGCCCATCTTGTGCCGTCTTGGGGACATCTTGGTGCCATCTGGGGCTCTCTTGAGGCCATCTTGGCCGTCCTGGAAGCATATGGCCTCAGCTTTGGGGCCCCTGTTGAGCCATCCTGGCCGTTTTGAAGGCAGTTTGCCTCGATTGGGGTGCGGTGCTTTCTGGTGCGTAACTGGTGGTTGGTCTGAGTCCACTGGGAATTTTGTGAGTGCCAGAAGTACAACGGGCCACTGAAAAAAAACACTTTTCGTTGGGGAGTGGCTCAGTGTTTCTTAATTGTTTTGCAGCTTGTCTTACAGGTTTCCAGTGAGATTTGTCATGAGAAAGCGAAGTTCAATGTATGGAAAATGGCCTCGTTCTTTATTTGGGGCTCCTTATGACAGCGTTCCGACTGTATTAACACATCTCGCACGCCAAGCACCCCTTCGCAAACAGAAGGAGTTCGGGAGCGGGGGATTTGGTGGGGCCTTCGGCCCATCTCGCGACCGCGCCTGGGATCGTGGATTCGAGGCCTCCTCGAGGACGCTTGAGGTTTCTCGGTGGATTTCCGTGGGCCTCATGGAGGACTGTTTGGGGCTTTTTGGTGGCGTCATTGATGTGTCTCCAGGACATTCTTAGAGATCTTAAGGCTTCTTGAAACGTCTCGGAGAGTTCGGGGGCTCTCTTGGATTTTCTTGGGCTCTCTTGGCGCCGTCTTGGGAGCCATAGGATTTTGACAAGTTCGGCTATCCGAAATCTGTCTTGAAGAGTCTTGGAGCCTCGCTTGGAGGCTCTTGCGGGTCGCTGGGCGTCCTCTGGGGCCTTTTGGAGCTTCTTTTGGAGCTTCTTTGAGGCCTTATGCACTTCTTGGGAGGCTCTTGGGCGTTATTCGGGGTCGTTTTGGATGGGCGCGGCTTCTTGAAGCTCGAGGAGGGCCAATGCGGAGTCGTCATCGATAGTGGCCCGTCTTGGGCGGTCTGTGGACACATCTGGAGCCACGTTGAGGTTCTGCCGAGCAACCTGGGGAGGCCATGAGAGGCTGGGCAGGGTCTTGGTGAGGTCCTCTCCCTCTGTCGTGAAGATCGGGAGGGGGGCAGCCAGTCATCTCATACGCATCACACCCGCAAAAGGTGGGGTCAGCGGATATGGGGTGCGTGACGGAGGCGCTTACTCACCTCCACGAGCACAACGTCATATATCGTGACCTGAAGCCCGAAAATCTCCTCCTGGATACGCGCGGCTATTGCAAGGTGACCGACATGGGGCTGGCCAAGGTCACGAAAGGGAAGACGTACACGCTGGTGGGCACTCCTGACTACATGGCCCCGGAGGTCATCAACCAGACCGGGCACACGAAGGCTCTCTCTGAGGACGAAAGGAGAGTCTCCCCAGCCGCGCCCTCTCCGGGAGAGCGGGGGCTCCTGTGAGCGGTTCCCCAAACAGTGCCTGCGGTCGGGCGGTTGAGTTTTCTTTGGAGTATTCCTGCCCTGGTCCGCAGGAGCTTGTGGTGCTCCCAGCGAGGCCGCGATGCCCCGAGCCTTGCGGGCGTCTCCTCGCCTTCCCTTCCGGGAGTGGCCGTGGTCGGCGGGAATGCCGCACGCGCCCTGCGCTGCCCAGGCGCCCCCCTTGCGTTGCGGAGTGCTCCAGATAGCCGAGTCTCGCCAGGCCTGGAAATCAGGGTCACCCCAGACGAGGTCCCACGCGCGTGACAGAGCCCTAGCCGATAGGGTCACGTCCCTGGTTCCTCCCAGGTCCCACCAGTCAGGGTCCAACCCCACAGTGCCCCACAGCAAGGACTGCACCACGTAGGTGTGCAACCCGGAGATCGCACCCCATTTTGGGACCCGCGCCGGCATCATGCAGTTGAGGGGGAGGGGAGAACGCAGGCCAGCGCTCGCTATCGCGAGGGGGGCTGGTGGACGGAGGGAAGAGATAGAGATGAGATGAGGGACGCAGCAAGAGATAGAGATGAGGGACGAGCAAGAGATAGAGATGAGAGATGCAGGGGAGGTGGAGGGACGGAGGGGGGAGAAGTGGAGGCAGGGAAGATCCGCTGACCGACGCGTTTTCGCCCTCCGCCCTCCTGCTCCCCCCCCCGCCTCTCCTCCGCGCGCCTGGCTGCACTGGCAACCTCCGAACGCCTCCGCCTCAGCAGGCCTCCGAAAGTCTCGGGGCCACTGTGGGAAAGACGAGACGTGGACGCCACACCACGCGTGATAGACCTACCCTGACACGTCGATTCAGCAATTGGCCGTTTTCGGTTCGCGAGAGGGCGCCGCGGCCGTCCTTTCTGCGGGTCCAGGTCCGTCGGTTTCGGTCCCAGGCCGTTTTCACCGAGGGGTGGGTTACTAAGGGAGGGTGGTCCACCCGCCGCTTCTCCCTCCCCCCCACCTCCCTCTCCTGCAGTCCAGCCGACGGACCGCACAGGACCACTTCGGGCTCAGGAGCGGCTCCGACTTTTTCGGGCCGCCCCTTCCTCCCCTCCTTCTCCTCCTCCTCCTCCCCCTCCTCCTCCTCCTCCTCCTCCTCCTCCTCCTCCTCCTCCTCCTCTTCCCCTCCTCCTCCTCCTCCTCCTCCTCCTCCTCCTCCTCCTCCTCCTCTTGGGCCTCCTCGGCCGTCGGGGAGAGCCTCTGCGCGGCCGAGGGCTCGCGCGCGGCCAGCACGGCGCCTTTTTTTTGTTCCCTCTGCGGTTTTTTGGGCTGCCGGCTGCGCCGCATGGCTCGAGCATCGATATCGTTTTTGTCCGATCCCCATCCCCATCTCCATCCCCGTCGAGACCCCCACAATTACCACCCCAGTTGGGGATACACCCCTCGAAGCCCGAAGAGAACGACCCATATCCCAATTTGAGGGGGTAACTCGGGCAGCGGGGCCCAGGCCACGCCGCTGGGGATGGGGATGGGTTTAACGATACTCAGAGTAGCGGATCGACTACAGAATTGGTTTACGTCGGATGCAATTCCTGGGATGTCAAGTTCTGACTTTGCCTTAGTCCGACATCTGGCTTACTCGTACTCGTGCTGAATTCCGATGGATCCCGATTAATCCTGCTGAATCCCTGCTAATCTGGCTCAATCCCGTCGAACCCGCGGCCTCATCCGGCGTAGCGGCCCCCCAAATGGGCATTAATTCTCCTTAATCCTTCCGGCGAAGACCTCCCAGTAGTCGTTTCCTAACGTTTACCCCGGAATGGATTTTCTCGTCGAGTGTGCGAACAGTGCGTAGAATCCCACACATCCTTCGTAACTTCTTTGCGAACATCAATTTTGGGGTAAACCAATTCATTCCGCAGTCGACCCCCTCCTCAAAACGGTGCCCCTCGGCGGTCCGCGCAGGCCGTCGACTGGTGGATGCTCGGCGTGCTCCTCTACGAGCTGCTCTCGGGCCGGGCGCCGTTCGAGGCGGAGACCACCCCCCAGGTCTACGAGCTCGTGAAGTGCGGCGGGGAGGGCGCCGGGGGGGGGGGGGGGGGGGCATCGCGGGCGAAGTCTCGCTCCCGGGCTCCTCGGGAGCCGGGCGGGGTGCCCATGCCGCTGCCCGTCCTGGGGGGCCCTCGTCGTCACGCCTGGACTCTTCCCGAAGTCCTGGTCGGGGGGCACCCTCGGAGAAGTCTGGGGGTCGGCGGTATTGGTACCTCTTTTGCCCCCCAGAGGAGGGAGGAACAGCCGAGCCCTGGCCAGGCCACCACGCAGCGGCATCCATACGCTTCGGCGACAACATGCCTTGACCTCGCAATTGGAGGAAGATCATCGAGATGGGGGGGCGGCGCGACCCATGGGAGAGCCGCGTGGAGGACAATAGGTAGGGGGATACGGGTAGCGCACGGCTCACCTGGCGCGCACCCGGAAGCTGACGAGTCGGCCATCCCTGAGTATCCCTTCGAAATAGCAGGCCGTTCAGCAACGAAGGAGCAATCGGGGATACCACAGCGACAGGGGGCCATCGAGACGCACCCCTTAATCGAGGACGGAAGCCCTCATCGTACATCCAAGATCGTGCCCAAGCTGTTCGTCCAGTCGAACGTTCTGCACAGCTAGGGATTTGGGTCGCCATACTCCTTGTCAGCGAGGGGCAATAGGGAGGAATGAGTTTCCTATATGCAACAGCGGCGGAGCTGGTTGCCGGTGTGGATCCCACACGTTTTGTTCTTGCATTCTCGTTGTGTTCCCTCATGTGGTGCAGTCTATGGAATGCAGCCTGTGTGATGCAGAATGGGTGTTCTGATCTGATGGGCGCAATCAATCTATGATGTGCCAAATAAGTGGTTCAAGCGATGTGGTACAACATGTGGAGTTCAGCATAGTCTGCGCAACATCTGGAGTGCAGTCGATGTGGTGCAGTGTAAGTGGTGTGATGGTGTAATCAGTTTGGTGGAAAGTGTGCACGCAGTTGCAAGCATGTGGCGCGAACGATTTCAGGCACAATATGGGTTGCAAGCTTTGTTGTGCAGAACATCTGGTGCACATTTTTTCATGTGTTTTTTTACTGCCGTTTGGCCCATCCCGCCTCCGTGCTGGGGCTGTGGGCATCTTGGAAGTTGGGGTCTCTTGAGATGCCTCACCGGGGGCTCCTGGCGGCCTCTTGACGGGGGGCTGTTTTGGACTTTCTGGGGCGTCTTGGGGGCACCTCTTCGGGGCGTCTTGGAGAACCTTGCAGGAAATCTATGGTTTTGGCCTCTTGGAGCTGGGGCCCCATGTCCAGCCTTCTGGTGGGGCCTTCTCGGACGTCTCGGGGACCGTCTTGAGGCCGTCTTTTGCCATCTTGGGCCATCTTGACGCCCTCTTGGGCCGTCTTGGGGCCCTCTTGTGGCGTCCTGGGGCCACCTTGAGACCATCTTAGCCATCTCATGGTCTTTGCCTTTCTGGGAACAGTGACGCGAAAAGCACGAGAGGCCGCGCAGGGCGCCCCGGGGACCGTTCCAGAGGCGGCCCGAGGCAGTGGGGCAATTGGGGGTCAGGGCCCTTAAAGAGAACTCAAGAAGTGGCCGGAAGTCACTCCGCTCATTGTCTGGCGACAAGGTGGCGGACGTGTGATGCAAGCGATGCTGTGTAATGTTTGTAAATGTGCATAGTTCTGTAATGCTAGGAACACATATTTGTATGTGGGTATGCTGATATAGAGGTATATGTACGTGTATGCGTGTACATGTATATGCAAGTGTATATATATTTATGTATAAGGTATGGGCATGTTGATGTATATGTGTGTACATATACATATGCACATGCATATGCACATTTACAGCTATGCGTACATGTATATGCATGTGTGCATGCACATGTGTATGATGTTGTATATGTATTTTTATATGTGTAGTTTGGTGAACTTATTTATGAGTATACTTATGTGTTTGTTTACCTATTTGTACACGTACGTGCAACTACCAGGTGCTCGTATGTGTATGTAGGCGTGCATGTATATATATATATATATATATATGTAGGTGAGTGTATGAGTATATTTGTGTACATATCATTATGCATAAGTGTATGGCTATGTTTTTTGTTATATATATGTACATATGCATATGCATAGGCATATACATATATGTACATATATTTATATATATATACACACACGTATATATACGCGTTTGTATACGTATATGTATAGGTGTGTGCGTATGTGCAAGAGATCTGCTGTAATACCTCTCGTGCAGTATTGAGGGTGCAAGCTGTGTTATGCAATATGAGCATGCTCCATCGCGCGTGGCGCCCACTCAGGATCCCGCCGGGCGAACACCCGGAATTGCCAGTTAGCGCACGGGATGCTCACGAGACGTTTACGGGCGCAAGTCAGAATTTCTTAGTGCAAGCAGAGTTTGGAGAATGACATGGCGAACGTCCGCCCGGATTGCCATGGCCGGCACAGGATCCCCATCCTCACGCCCATTCGCGCCCCCACCCCAGCGTGCGGAGCGCGCCGAGGGGAGAAAAGGTGAGGGATGGTAACTAGGGTACGGGATGGACGGAAGTGATGTCGGGAGTGGAGCGAATGGGGAGGGAGAAGGGGTTTTAATGAGATAGAGGGGGGGGGGAGGAAGGCAAAGAGAAAGAGAGAGAGAGAGAGAGAGAGAGAGAGTGCGAGAGGATGGTGATGATGAAGGAGGAAGGCGGGCAGCTTGACGAGGAGGGGAGGGGATACGAGGATGGAATGTGGAGAGGGGAGGCGAAGAGATAAGGATGGAGAGGGGAACGGAGACGCAGATGGGAGGGATGGGATGAGAGAGGGGGGGAGGGAGGAGATGGGGATGGGAGTTGGGCGCAGATTGGGGTGAGAAGGGAAGAGGGGAGAGGGGAGGGCAGGAGGGAAGGAGAGGGAGGCGAAAGCGAGCGAAGGGAGGAGGATGAGGAGGAGGATAATGAGGAAGAGGAAGAGGAAGAGAATGAGGTAAGGGAGAGGACCAGTTTACACGCAACACCGATGTTGCAATCAACCTTTTCTCCAAATTCCATCCTCATAGGTCCCTGCACGAATTTATTTTCACTCCGGAAAGTGCCCCATCTCAAGACAGCTGCCTGAGAATTCTTAATCGTGTCGAGGAACCATCCCTGGGAATACAGCGCCGCGAACCATCGTGACTGGTGTGTCCTGACAATCCCACGTTTTGCCAGAACACCATTCTTGGGACTTCGACACTGCGAATCAGTGAGACTGCTTCGTCCTGACTATCCTAAACCGTCCCCATGACATCTCTGCAAACTCTCAAGACGAATGTTCGCAGCCATTAGGCGAGAGCCGCATGGTGGCATCTTCCATCTGTGAACTTGCTGCAAGCTTTCAAGACGAATGTGCGCGGCGCTACGGCGAGAGCAGCATTTTGAAAACGACCCGCCCTCCATCCTTGAGTTTGTTGCGAAGTTCTGAGACGAATGTGCGAGGCGCCTATGCGAGAGCGACATTTCGAACACCACCCGCCCCCACCCGAGAAATGTAACGACTTTCAAGACGAATGCGCGCGGCGCTCAGGCGAGCACCACATTTTGCAGTGGATCCGCCCTCCATCCGTAAAGTTATTAGAAATGTCAAGCTTCAAGGTCATACATGGTGAGGAAGACTCAGGCGAATCGCCTTCTCCTCCTTCCCTCCCCCTCTTCTCCTCTCCCTCCATCTCTTCTTCCTTCCTTCCCTCTTCTTCTCCTCTCATCCACCCCCCCTTCCCCCCTCCTCTTCTTTCTCCGACTCCTCCTCCCCCTCCTCTTTCGTCCACCTGCTCTCCTCCCCCTCCCCGTCCCCCTCCTCCCCCTCCTCCTCCTCCTCCTCCTCCTCCTCCTCCTCCTCCTCCTCCTCCTCCCTCCTCCTCCTCCTTTTTCCCTCCTCGAGGATCGAGGCTCGAGCCGTGCCCGTGCCGTGCTCGAGCCGTGCCCGTGCCCGTGCCGTGTCCGTGCCTTGCTGCTTCCGGGCCTCCTCCGACGCCCCGGGGGGCGGGCGCCCCCCGCGCCCCCCGCGCCCGGCCTGCGGCGTTGCGCGGCGGGCTCCGACCTCGCGCGCCGTGCCCCGGGGGGGCGTCCGACCTTCATGAAGGGAAAGGAGAGGAGGAGGAGGAGAGGAGGAGGAGGGAGAGAGGAGGAGGAGGAGGAGGAGGAGGAGGAGGAGGAGGAGGAGGAGGAGGAGGAGGAGGAGGAGGAGGAGGAGGAGGAGGAGGAGGAGGGGAGGAGGAGGAGGAGGATGAGGAGGAGGAGGAGGAGGAGGAGGTGGAGGAGGACCCCTACCCCTCCAACTTGTAGTGGTGGTGGAAAACGGGCCCATCACCGGACATCGTTTTCAATCGAGGTTGTTCCGCGGGCCGACCCTGCAAAGAGTCAAGTTTACCCTGGTGGCCTGTGCTGCGCGACCCGTGCCTTCCTACCCTCCCACGGCAGTGGGTGCGGGTGCGGAGGCTGCGGGGCGGAGGGGGCGCGGTCCACGCCGGGTTTGGGGAAGGGCGGGGTGCAGGGGGAGGCGGGGCGCGAAGCCCAGGGGTGGGGAGGGGAGGGAGACGGGGAGGGGGCCGGGCGGGGCAGGATGGTTGGGCGGAAGGGGGGGGGGGGGGGGGCAAATGCAGGAGAGGAAGGGGGGGGGCAGGAGAAGGGAGGGGCAGACGAGGACAGGGCACGTGGAGGAGAGGAGCGGGGACGCGGGGGTATGGGATGACGGAGAGCGGGGAGGCAGAGAGAAGGGTTCCTGGAGGCCTCCAGAGGTCCAGCCACGACCAGGGCCTGTCACACCTCGATCCGCGAAGCTCGCCAGTCGAGGATGTTATGTTTAGGACGAGGCAGTTTCTGCAGATGAAGGTCATTCGGATACCAACCAGGAGGAGGATGGAGGAGGAGGAGGAGGAGGAGCAGGAGGAGCAGGAGGAGGAGCAGGAGGAGGAGGATGCGGACGACGACGGAACGATAGATGGAACAGCTGAAGACGGGTGAGGACGAGAAGAAGAGGAACAACAGGCGGAGAAAGCCGAGGCGCAGGATTAATGTATAGGAGAAGCGGCACGACGAGGGACTCGGAGGTCGGAGCAGGGCAGTGGAGGCATTGCCCACGTCCACTTTCCACCGGCTTGCCGGGGTCCGGCGAAGGACTTCTTCTTTCTGCCATCGCTCGATCCTTTCTCCATCCTCTCGCCATTCTTCCCTCCTGCCCTCCTCCATCCTTCATCCCGTGTCAATCCTCCTTCTTCCTCTCCCATCCTCCCTCTTCCCATCTCCTCCTCCTCCTCCTCCTCCCTCCCCATCCTTCTTCCTCCTTCCTCCCCCTCTCTTAGTTTTGATCCTCTCTCTTGCTTTTGAATCTGCTGATGGTGTGGCGACCGACCCCAGCTCTGTACCCTCGGTTGATTCGTGGGTGCGTGGCCGATGTTGCGTTCGCCGTTGAGTCGTCGAATGAACTAGGGCGGAGTGCGTCAAAGGGCCAGTACGGGTGTTGCTGCCGCTCTTGCCTCAACTTTGCACCCCGATCCTTCTCCACCAGCGCCTGTTGCAGGGGTTTCTTGGGGGAGTCTTGGCAGTCCCAGGGGCCTTTGAGGGCGTCTTGGGTGCACTGCAGCCTTGCCGTCCAGCCTCGTGTCCTGGCAAGGCTTCGGGCTGCGCGCAGACAGCCCCTCCCCCCAGGCCGTCCCGGCTGGCTGGGACGTTGAGACCGCCCCAGATTTCGGGCTCGTGCTAACGGGCGACTGCCCAATTGGGGGGTCGAAGAGAAGGCCCCGCAGGGGGCCCTGTAAGGGCCCCTGTAAGGGCCCTGCTGCCTTTTAGGGTCCTTTTCTTCACCCTCCATCTGGGGAGTCACCCACTCACCACCCACCAAACCACCCCAACCCAACCCGAAGGGTCAGATTTACCCTCGATTTCTATTGGGGGGGGGTCCGGGAACATCGACAAAAACACGTATGGAGCCCATACCCCCCCCAACCCGAAATTCGGGTCTTCGGGTTGGGTTGGGGTGGTCTGGTAGGTAGTCACCCACTGCCAGCCGCCCGAAGACTACTCGGAGGGGCCTGCAGGGGCCAGCCGGGACTACCAGGGCGGGGGCCGCCTGCGCGCAGGCCGAGATCTCAGACATCCGTGTACCCCATTGGAGCGACGCAGAACAAGGTGGTCGTCTCCACGGGCATTGGCGCGTAGGCTGCTCGCGTGAGGTCGCGCGTGAGCGCCCTCGCTTCAAATGTAGCGTGCCGCGCCGGCGGCCCGAGTAAGCCACCGCGCGAGGTCGCTATGGCATCTCGCGTAGGACCTCTCCGCCCGCCCCTTGTGGCCGGGGGCAGTGCCAGGGCCTGGCGCCCTGCCTTGTTCACGGGGGGTGATTCTAAGGGAGCTGCCTTTCTGCTGCGGCGCCTGGCTTGCTGTGTGGCGCCTGCGGCTTTGGCGTATCCTCGTCGCCTTGCGTTCTGCGCGCCAGGGGCGGTCCCCGCTTGCGCAGGCCACCGTCTCGTCACTCTCTCCGCGGCGGCTTGGCCTCCGAGCGCGGCATGGAATCGCGATGGCTCTTCCGCCGCGCCCAAAGGTCGTAGTCCAGAGAGGGTTGCGCCGTACATCCCGCCAGCGGCCCTGGGTGGGACACGATTGCCGCGCGCTTGCGCAGCCGGCGGCGCAGTGGGCGCAGTCCCGTGCTCTACGGGGCGGTGTCCCGCCCGTCCGTGTTGGTGATCTCGGTGCGGCTCAGCGCCGGGAGGGCGTCGAGGGGTGTGTACCCTCCTCCAGACGCCACCGCGCTAATTTCAGAGCTTGAACTACCTACCCCGCTCTCGCTTCCAGGGAAAACCAAGTCACACCACGCGCCTCCTCGTCAAGCGGCCTGACCAGCACACGCCGTAGTCTGACATCGCTTGGTATCTCTTGGAAGCGAGGGTGGTCAAAAGCGAGGTAGGTTTGTTTTCCCCCAATAATTGTGAGGAACACTTATTCGTATCAGGAAGGGCTTATGGCCCAAGGATTACAGCACAGCTGGTCTCCACGGGCGGAGCCTGCCAGGGAACGCCTCGGAAGCTGCTCCAGGAGTTTCCTGTAACTGACATGGCCGCATCCTCCGTAACTCCGCCACTCCCCCGCTAATCTCCGCCCTCCTCCCTCTCTCCTTCCTCCTCCCCCTTGTTCCCTCTTTCTCCCTTTTCCGTCCTCCGCCTTCTCCGTCGGCTGGGGAGGCGGATTCCCCTCCGCCATGGCCGCTGCTCCTTTTAACCACGCCGGTTGGAGCTCGCTCCCTGCAGAGCTCAGGCTCTCGAATCGTGTAACAAAGCTTGCGCCTTCCTTGTGGTCCTCCCTCCCTCCCTCCCCCCCTCCCTCCTCCTTTCTTGCGCCCCTCCTCGGCTCAGGAGCTGGTGCAACTCCTCTGCAGCCCGCAGCCGGAGGCGCGCCTGCGAACCCCGGCGCTCTGCGAGCACGCTTGGCTCCTCGGGAGAGGAACCGGTGCCAATGGGTCCAGTGGCCGTGGGCCCATCCCGCCGCCGTGCCTGGGCCGTTCGGTCTCGTTTAACCAATCCCCATCCCCATCCCCATCCCCATCCCCTTCGAGACCCCCACCGCATTACCACCCCAGTTGGGGATACACCCCTCGAGCGCCGAAGGGAACGCCCCAATCTAGGGGGGTAAATCGGCCAGTGGGGCCCAGGCCACGCCGCTGGGGATGGCGGTCGGTGAAACGATACTCAGCTGTGGGTCCGAGGCTTCGTGGATGCATCTGAGGCGTTCCTGGGGCGCCTTCTCGGGGGGCCTCTGGTGGGCCTCCTCCCAGAGCGCTCCCGGCGGCGCCCATACAGTGGGGGCCCGCATCAAGAATCCATATGCTTTTCGTCAGGGTATCTTGGGTTTCTTCGCTCCTCGCGCTGCGCGGTGACTTCCCGCAGCCGTTGAATGCGCTGCTGCGTTCAGGGTGCTCCAGGTTTCCCCTCAGGTGCACCTCGCGCACGGGTTCTCGGGGTTGGGTTTCTTGTGAGGGTTTCTCGCGGCCGCGCCCGCACTGTATAGGGGGCATCTGGGGAGATCGTGGGGTCATCTTGGGGTGGAGGGTTCCAAGTGTCAGCTCGTGCTCCCCCTCTTGGGCCCCTCCTGGGGCCGTCCTGGGAGCCACTGGGGCCGTCTGCAGGCCCTGGGGCGTCGTCCCGAGGCGCCCGTGGGCCGTCTGGGGCTTCTCCGTGGGCCGTCTTGGAGGCTTCCGGCATCGGGAAAAGTCAGGCGAGGAGTTTCATGAGGTCTGCAACTCCTGCCCACCTTCGGAGGCGGGAGGCGGGAGGAGGGAGGAGGGAAGGGGGAGAGGGGGGAGGGGAGATGGGAGGAGGGAGGAGGGAGGAGGGAGGAGGGATGAGGGGAGGGGGGAGCGAGAGGGGGGGAGGGAGGAGGATGGAGTATGGAGGGGGGAGGGAGGAGGGAGGAGGGATGAGGGAGGAGGGGAGCGAGGAGGGCGGATGGGGGAGGAGGAGGATGGAGTATGGAGGGGGGAGGGAGGAGGGAGGAGGGATGGAGGGATGAGCGTAGGAGGAGGAGCAGTAGGAGGAGGAGGCAGGAGGAGGAGGGGAGGAGGGGCGGAGGAGGGAGGGAGGGAGGGAGGGAGGAGGAGGAGGAGGAGGAGGAGGAGGAGGAGGAGGAGGAGCACCGACTTCTGGAGAGCACCCCGAGGCCGGAAAGCCTCCGGAAGCGCGCGAGAGCGCCCGAGCACCTCGAGCTACGAGGCCGACGCACCTCTCGGCCACGTGCTCTTTCCCCCCCCTGGCGCCGAGAGCAGTGCGCTCCCGCCTCCGCAGAGGTTCTCGGGCGGCCAGGACGGCTTCGACTGGGCCGCGCTCCGCAGGCTGGACCTCCAGGCGCCGGCCGGGCCGTGCCCCGGCAGCGACCCTGGCCGAGACTTGGCGTGCCGGGGACGTGCGTGGGTGGCGGCGCCTCTTTGAGCCTCTCCGGAGCCTCTTTGAGCCTCTTGGGAGCCTCTTGGGAGCCTTGGGAGCCTCTTTGAGCCTCTTGGGAGGCCCCCGTCGCCACCGCTGGGTTCGCTTGGTCAGAACACACACTCCGGGAGAGTGCTGGGGCTTAGCGGTATCGGTTACTTGTTGGTGCGAGGAGGTTTGGGGCCTCCGAGCAGGGGTAGCGACCAGGGGGGTGGATCTCATGGCTGGGGCTCTGATGTCTCTCTGGATGTCATGCCCCCATTAGGGGAACAAACAGTGACATAAACATAAAAACTCGGAGGTCCGCGCGGATTTCTCAGATCGGCGCTGGGGCCCGCCCGGCGCTGCCCCCCGGCGGCGCCTCCGGCGCCGCCCCTGGCGCGCTCCGCGCGCCAGGAAGGGGAGTCCAGCGCCGATCCTCGAAATCCGCGCAGACCTCCGAGTTTTTATGTTTATGCAACTTTTTGTTCCCCTAGTCATGCCCCCCCCCGTGGTTTTCTTTCAACGCAATCCTTGGCCCATCCCCCTCGTACGCGCAGGTGTCTCGGGCCAGGATGCGCATCCCCGCGTCTTGCTGGCCCCCCTCTTTGACGCGCCCGAAAGCGTGGATGGGGCAAGGAGGCCAGAGGATGGAGGAGGGGAGGGCAGCAGATAATGTGGAGGGGGAGGCTAAACAAGAGGAGGATGACGGGGGGGAGGAGGGGGAGGAGGAGGAGCACCAGGAGAAGGAGGAGGAGGAGGAGGAGGACGAGGAGGAGCACAAAGGTTGAAAAACAAGAGGAGCACGAGAAGGATGGACACACGCTGACACAAACATGGGGAGGAGTTGGGCGGCAGGAGGAGGCACATCAATTCGTGGAGGAGGGGGAGCAACAGGAGCAAGGAGAGATCAGCGGTACGAAACATCACTTGGAAGAGAGTGATGTCGAGGAGGGATAATGGCGAGGAGGGATAATTGCGAGGGGGAGAAGGAGGAGGAGGAGGAGGAGGAGGACGAGGAGGAGGAGGATGAAGAGGAGGAGGAGGAGGAAGAGGAACCATAGGAGGAGGGGGCCTGTGTAATCCCAAGACGTGTCGATGATGCAATACAACCCTCCATCCAAGTTCCCTCGTCATGGGTTCCTACAACAATCGATGCCCCTTGCGGGCAGTGCTTCATTAGAAGGCAACCGTTTGAGAGCCCTCAATCGTGCCAACAAACAATTTCTTGGGCTCCAGCGCCGCGGTTCAAAGTGACCGCTGCGTCCTAACAATCATGAATCGTGCCTGAACAGCACTCCTGGGACTTAACACAGCGACGTGACGTGACTGCTGCATCCTGGCACTCGTAAGTTGTGCTAGACCACCAGTCCTGGGACTTCACGCATACGAGCTTCGAAACTGTTGCAGACTTTGGATATTGAATCTGTGCGGCACTGAGGCGAGACCCACATGTTGGACGGCAACCGCCGCCCATCCGTGAAATGGTTGCAACCTGCCAAGGCTACGGTTCGCGGCGCCAAGGCGAGCGCTGTATCTCGAAAAGGGAACGCCCTTCCACCAGTGAAACTGTTGCAAACTTGTAAGGCACATGCGCCGCCACCATCATCATCATCATCATCATCATCATCATCATCATCATCATCATCATCATCATCATCACCATCATCATCATCGTCATCAGCATCATCGTCATCATCATCACGCGCATCATCATCATCATCATCATCATCATCATCATCATCATCATCATCATCATCATCATCATCATCATCATCATCATCATCACCATCACCGTCATCGTCATCGTCGTCATCGTCATCGTCATCGTCATCGTCATCGTCGTCATCATCATCCTCATCCTCATCACCTGCATCAGCATACTCACCGTCGTCATCGTCGTCATAAGCATCGTCGTCGTCATCAGCATCATCATCTTCAGCATCATCATCACCGCCACCAACAGCACCATCATCAACATAGTCAGAACCATCATCCACGCAATCCCCCAGCATCGTCATAGCCACCATCAACCTTTACGACACATTCATCCGCATGCTCCCCCTCATCGTCATCACCATCATGGTCATTATCCCCAGCATTTCCATGCTCGGGCTAGTCCTCATCCGTCTGCTGCCCTTCATCGGCATGCTCATCGGCATGCTTAACAATCATGGTGCGAGTCCGCGCTGCCTGGGTAGCCCCCAAGGGCCCAAAGCGTTGTGTAATAATGACGAGATGGGATGGGGCAAAGAACAGGCGAATGGTAAAAGGGGTCTGGGCAGGAGGAGGAGGAGCATGACGCAGAGACAGGACATTTGTGGTCAGCGTATTTCAGCACAGACGTCTAAATCCTTTCCTACGTCCCCCCCTGCCTTTGTTATATGACCATCATCATCATAATCACCAGCGTCCCCATGATCGGCTGAGTCCTAATCCGCCTGCTGCTCTTCATCATACCTCTCCTGCTCATCGATATGCTTAACAATTGATGATGCGACCCCTCCCTTTCTGAGTAGCCACCAAGGGCCCACTACGTGTTGTGATGATGACGAGATGAGACTGGGCAAAGAACAGGCGAATGGTATATGGGATCTGGTCATGGGGAGGAGGAGGAGGAGGAGGAAGAGGAGGAGGAGGAGCAGGAGCATCATGCAGAAATGCAGGACATCTGTGAGCAGCGGAGTTCGCATAGATGCTCACATGCGTTCCTCTGTCCCCCCTTCCTGTCTTATATCACCTTCGTCACCGTAATCACCAGCATCAATCATCATTCTCGGCCTAGTCCTCATCCGCCTGCTTCTCCTCATCATACGTCGGCATAGTCACCATCATCACAATGCGACTCCTCCCTGCCTGGGTAGACCTCCAAGGGCCCAATAAGGTGGTGAGTTTGACGAGATAAGGCAAAGGGAAGGATCATGCCACACCGGAAGAAGACTACATCAGACGGAGCACGATGCAGAGAAACAGGACACTTGGCAGGCACGGATTCTGCATAGTTGCCTAAACCTGGTCTTGCCCCTCGTTTCGTAGGGATTCTCATGTTGGTTGACAACGTAGTGTGCTCGTGTTGGTTTGACGCGCACGGTTTTCTTCTTGGTTTTTGTCGTCGCATTTCACTTTGCTTCCTATTGATGGGGCTCACCAGTGCTCTTCTTCGTCCAGGCTGGGCCTTCGAGAGATCGCAACGGGTGCAGGCATCTATGTCTCAACCCATTCCTCCAAGATGCGCTGCCTCTCTGCATCTTGCTCCTACTCATCGCGTCTCTTGCCGTCTCATCATGTTCCTGCTTTCTGCCTCATCCAATTATCATCATCGCTGTGTTAGGAGTGTTGATGCACATGCGGAAGGCGGAGCCGCATTCAGATGATGGTGATTCTGCCGATGCGGTGGAGGGGTATGACGAGGAGCAGCAGGGGGAAGAGGATGAGGATGAACATAGTGATGATTGTGATGATTCTGATTATGATGATTTGGATGTTGTTGATGTTGATAATGATGCTAATGATTATGATGATCATGTGTTAGAGTATGGTGGCGACGATGATGGTGATTATGATGACGACGATGATGCAGATGATGCTGATGATGATGCTGATGATAGATCATGGTGATGTTGACGATGCTGCTACTGAAGATGAAGATGATGAGGATGCTGATGCTGCTGATGATGATGGTGACGACGACGATTGTGCCGACTATGATTCTAACGTATTTTCATGTTTATGGGGGGCATGTGGATGATGGCTGTAATGAGTGTGCTGGTGGTGTTGATGATGATGCTCATGCTGATGCTGATGATGACGATGCTGTAGCGATGATGATGATGATGATGATGATGATGATGATGATGATGATGTCGATGATGATGATGATGATGATGATGATGATGATGATGATGATGATGATGCTGATGCTGCTGCTGATGATGATGATGATGATGATGATGACGGTGATGATGACGATTATGCGTTTGAGGATGGTGGCGACGATGGTGGCGATGATGATGACGATGACGATGATGCCGATGATGCTGATTTTGCTGATGATAGATCATGGTGATGTTGACGATGCTGGTGCTGAAGATGAAGATGATGAGGATGCTGGTGACGACGACGATTGTGCCGATGACGATGATGCTTACGCATTATAATGTTTATGTGAGGGCATGTGGATGATGACTATACTGAGTGTGCTGGTGGTGAGGATGATGCTCATGCTTATGCTGATGCTGCTGAGGATGATGATAACGATGATGCTGATGGCGATTAGGATGATGCGTTTGATGATGCTGATGATGTATGATGAGATGATGATGCTGACGATGATGACTATGATGATGATGATGATGATGGCGATGATGATGATGATGGATGATGATGATGACGACGACGACGACGACGACGATGATGATGATGATGATGATGATGATGATGATGATGATGATGATGATGATGATGACGATTATGATGATGATGATGACGATGATGATGATGATGATGAGGATTATGGAGCGCCCTACAATCGCGCACGTGAGCAATATCTCGTCCAAGGTTACCCCTGCATCCTTCCCCTTCGGCCCATCCTTGGCCGCTTGCAAAAGTGCCGACATGGCCTTCCGAGGCCCTTGCATCCTCATCGTGCGTCCTTATCGGCTGCAGTCTCAAATCTCACCCTCGCCGTCCACCCCCCATCCCAACGCAAGGCGCCCTACGTGCCGCAGGTCCGCGGCGCGCGCGACCTGGCCAACTTCCGGACCTGCGAGGGCGAGGACCCCCGCTGGGCGCCCGCAGAACGGCCGCGGGCCCCCCGGAGGCCCCTCCAGGCCTCCCGGGTGGGGTCCGAGCAGATGGTCGGCATCTTCTGCTCCAACTTTCGCCCCCAACCCGGCCACAAAGAAGCGGCCTTTGGCCCAGAACCCGCAGAACCTTCCAAGACAGCTCCAATCGGCACGAGCGAAATGGGTACGGAAAGAATGGGTACAATGCCCAACAGCAGTTCTTGTTCAATTTGGACAGGACTCGCTGTCCACGGCGCCGCGGCCTGTGTCCATTTGAGACAGAAGGCCGCCTGCCCAACAGCGGCCGCTGTTGGTTTGTGACAACATTTGTTTTTGGGCATGGTACCCATGTTTTCCTTACCCATTTCGGGCGTCCAAATCCAGGCCCCCCCCAAATCAGAACGCCCCTCTTTTTGTTGTAAGATCTGGAGCAAACGATCCTCAGCCCCATTGAGCCATGGTGCCCCAGCCCCACCGTGCCCTCCCCCCAAGCGGGGCCAGTTCCCGTGAGACCCGACGGGGGCCATGACAGCATGTGCCCCCTATGGGGTGGGGTGGGGCGAGTAAGTCGGCCAGTGGCGCCACGGCAATTCCAGTGGGAACGGAGGTCGGTGGAACGATGCTCAGATGGGGTCGGTGGAATGCGCCGCATCGCCGATGCACGGGCGATGCGGCTCGATGCGGAGCCCGACCTTTCTCTCCACGCCCGACGTCGCCGATGCAGCGAGCGTTCGCCGGGAAGTGAGTGGGGCCTGAGGGACACGGGTCCTGAGTTCTGTTTGCCGTTTTGTTCGGTCTCTCGGGGCTCGCCCTGGGCCACAGAGCTGTCAGGATTACCAGGATTACCGTCTTGACAGATGCCAATACCAACTTCCGCACCCCAGTTAAACTTTGGGAAGAGATCACGTGAAATTCGATCGAGATATTCTCGACGGCTCTTAGGGATGGAACATGGCTTGCACGGCACCCCGAGCCCCCCTGAACTGAGATTGTCCGAAGTAGCCGCACGATCGGAATGAAGGGCCTGGTTCCTTCATACCCCCATGCCACAAAGTGGCTACGTAATTACGGGCTCGGAGCACTGCAAACGGGGACGCTGCAAGTCAGGGCATTGCAGCCCATGGTGCCCATTGGCTCGGAGACAACGGCACCAACATAAGTGACACCCGTGCGGCAGAAGCGCCTAAATAGTTTTACATTGTTCACAGTGGGTGACTACGATGGGGTGCCACTATGGGCCACTTCAGTCGCTCACTCGCTCACTCACTCACAAGTCGTACGCTGAAAGGCGCGTAGACGCAACTAGGACAATGCTGGCTCATGCTGGTCCTCCAGCTGGACTCGCATTGAATGCTCTCTTCTATTACGGAACGTGTTTGGAGACCTCACTAACACATTCGTTCTTCGGGCGTCTAAATTTCTCAACAAGCCTCTCTGTGGCCGACGTCCGCTTCCCAGGGATGAGCCTGCGCTTCCTTAGTTCGCCTCCGTCCAGTGCATGCACTACTCTATCACCACTCTTGAGTCGACCTGTCTTACCCAGCACAATTTTGCTTGACACCCGTAGCATAAAGATTGCTGTACTCGTAAAATTACGTCGGTACATTTGCAGTCAAAGCCATTATTTCTCTGGTATTGAGGCAGCGCCTTTCGCTTCCAGAAGAAATTGAGCTTGCAGAGCTCCTCCCAAGCTTGGCCAATCTTGCGATGGATCTCGTGGCTCACGTCCTCGTCGGAACGGATGTCGATTCCGAGGTACTGCAAGGCCTCACCAGTAGGGAATCTCCATTTCGCGTCTGAAGCCAAAACTCCCGTCCGACCGAGATGAACGGGAACTTCGACCAGTGCAGCACCATGTTGTCCTCGGCTCCTGCGCGCAAGATGCTGTCCAACAGTTCCTGCAGGTGCTCGTGCCCAGCTCCGAGCAGCAGACTGTCGCATTCGTACAACAATATCGAAGACGTCTACGGCGAATCACCGCCGCACCCTGCCTTTCTGGAAGCGCCTGTGTGGCCGAACGTTGAGGCCAGACCTGCCAAGCTATCGGACCATGTGTTCCCCGAATCGGTTTGGAAAGTCTTCGGGGAACACGTGGGCATCTTGAAGGTCATCGACCGTCTGGGAGCCTTCTTGGAGGTTTGTGTGGCTGTCTTTGAGCTCTCGTGGAGGTTTTTGTTTGCCGTCGTGGGGCCCTCTTGGGGACCTTTCGGGCGTTTGTGGTGCGATCTTGGAGAGCTCTTGGCCCGTCTTCGGCGCTGCGAAGACGAACACATCGAATATGCACACCTTACCATGCCCCGCACGGAGTGGGACGATTGTTAGTTTTTTCTTGGGGCCCTCGTGGGTCCTTTCGGAGCCCTCGGGAGGCGCTTTGGGGGCCCATTGGGCTGTCTTGAGGCCATCTTGGAGCGTCTTGGGACCATTTGGGGTCTCTTCGAGCTCACGTTTGGCCGTCTGCCTCTTGGGACCACTTCGAAGCCATCTGGGGCCGCCTGGGATCCTTTCTGGAGCGGAAGCGTGTCATGGCCCGCGATCACAGACGGCGGGCATCTGTCGAAAGTCAGGGGAGGAATGATTGCAAGCAGGGCGCCCCGGCGCTGCACAGTGGGACGGACGCCTCGAGGAGGCCGGGCGAAGCTTCTCGCGGAGGCAAGCGCATGCGCGTCTTCCCGCCCTGCCACGGCGATTGGCGAATTGTCCCATGATGTTCCACCTTACTGTAGCGTTGGTCACCAGCGAGAATTTCGAGCACCAAGAAAGTACCGAACCCTTGGGTTTTTTTCAGTGTCGGGCCCTGGGAGGCGACACTGTTGCGACACCGTTTCGACACTCTTCTATGTGCTCGAAATGGTTTCTGGGATGTGGCCCTCGAGTACGATGGGAGCAACTTACGAATTTCAGAGTGTCTTGCCAAAGGGTGTCTTGCCAAAGGGTGTCCTTCAGGAGGGGGAAAAACACACAGACACAATTCATTTTCGATCCCCAGGAAAATCTGGGAAACTATGGGAAGTGGGGGGGAAGACGAACACCCTGAAAATATGAGAAAGTATGGGGAACCCTTTTGTGTGTGTATTTCTTTGTGTGCCCCAGGGCCCCTTCAGTCCTGCCCGCCCCGGATCGCAGCTGGTGGGGAGGGGCCAATCCCTTCTGCTCCCCCACGCCCTTGCAGCCTTCGCCTTCTCCCCCCCCGCCCTGCCTCCTTGCGCACGCCGCCGCGAGGACCCGCCTTGCACGGCGTACCGCGACGACGGCAGCCTGGCCCGAGACAAGCTGACGCTCCCCTCTCCGGCCTGCATGCCGTGGCGGCGTCGCGGTGGGCGGTCCCGCCTGCCACGCCCCGCGCCCACGGGACCCTCACGGATCGGCCTGGCCTGCAGGAAAGCCGCGGAAGGATCTGGCGCAGAGGGCATTGGCAGTTTTCGGTTGCGTCTCGGATACCCTTGAAAGGCACGGACGCGCGTCGGGCCCGATGCGTCGGACGGGGAAGCTCAGACCTCGTCGACCCAGGGGCCCCAGACGCACCAGATCATGTCCTCCTCCATCGCGCAGGTGGTCGCGAGGTCTTCGCCCACCCTGTGAGCGCGGGACAAACTCCTCCTCGGAAGTTTAGCCCTCGATGCTTTCGGTCCTGTCTGTTCGGTCGGCCCTTGCGCTCGGCTTCGTGCTGGGTCCTGGATCTCCGCCCTTCGTTTCGTGGCTTCGGTCCTTCTCGGGTCCTGTCGGCGTTCTTTCGGCGTTCTCTTCAGGGAGCTGAGGCCGAAGGTCAGCCCACGTCCACATACCACAAGGGCTCCCCCGAGGGCGCGAAGTTATTCGCGCTTCGCGCTTCGCGGTCCTCGTTCCTTCTCCCCCTCCTCCTCGTCCTCCTATTCTCCCTTTGGGAGAGCGGCGCGAGAGCGCGAAGTTATTCGCGCTTCGCGCTTCGCGCAGCGCGAAGCGCGAAGTTGGGAGCCCTAGATACCAGAAGTCCTCGGACGCGTTTCTAGTCGGACGTGGGCCGACGTTCGGCCCCAGCCCCCACTCCTCCTCGGAAGACGCGGCAGGCAGCGGCTGGGACGCCGACTTCGAGGACGACGCGCTGGCCTCGAGATCGGCGAACACGCGGGCGCTGCTGGGGCTTGACCAGGCTCGGGGTTCAACATCGGCGGAGCGCCCGCGACTGGCAGTCGAGTGCGCACAGTCCTCGCGCATCCTCGACCCGGAGATCCGTCCGACGTAGTGAACAGCATTGCAACATCGCAGACAACCACGCCCGGAGCCCTAGACGCCATCGCCCTGCGTCCTTTTCCGAGCCGCACCCATCTGCGAGAGCCCCAGGGCCCGACGGAAACAAGAGCATGCCCAGCTCGAAGAACCACATGGGGCACCATGATCTCGGGGAGGCCCTTCAGGTTTCGAGGCTTGCTGGTTCTTCGTGGACTCCCCCATATTGTCCAACCGACCCCCCATCCCCATCCTCATCCCCTTTGGGACCCCCCCCCGAATCCCCCCCTGGTTGGGCATACACCCCACCGAAGCCAGAAAAAAAAAACGGCCGGTATCCCCCATCTAGGGGGGCAGATGGGCCAGCGGGGCCCAGGCCACGCCCGTGCGGATACCGTGCCGTTTGTAATGCATGCTCCGCGTGCGGATCATGTATTAAACATGCAGGGATTCAAGTATCCAAAACAACGATGAGTTCATGCATACTTTTTTCATACATCAATCATGTATTCAACATCCTATATGTTAAACATCCGATGTACTAAAAACTGCCCGCTCAGCTCCTGGAGGCTCCTCCGGCCCCGGAAGGCTCTCCAGCAGGAGGAGGAGGAGGAGGAGGAGGAGGAGGAGGAGGAGGAAGAGGAGGAGGAGGAGGAGGAGGAGGAGGAGGAGGAGGAGGAGGAGATCAAGAGGAAGGATCAGGAAGGAGGAGGATGATCAGGAGAGAGGAGGAGGAAGGAGGAGGAGGAGGAGGAGGAGGAGAGGAGGAGGGGAGGAGGGAGGAGGATCAGAGGAGGATCAGGGAAGGAGGTAGGAGGAGGATCAGGGAGGAGTGAAAGGAGGACGAGGAGTAGACTGAGGAAGATCAGGAGGAGGAGGATGAGGATGATCAGTAGGAGGATCAGGAGGAGGATTAGGAGGAGGAGAGAGGAGGAGGAAGGAAGGAGGAGGAGGAGGAGGAGGAGGAGAAGGAGTAGCATCAGGAGAGGAGGGAGTGAGCAGCAGCACGCACCCGCCGCGGGCGCCCTGGGCGTGCCCGCCGCTCGCTCGAGCCGAGGTGCCGCCGGAGGACCGAGCGCCGCGGCCCCGAAGGCGCCGGGCCTCCCGGCGTCGTGCAGAGCCGCACGACGGGGGGCTCGGGGTGATCGCCAGCCTCCGAGGGCCCTTCGCTTTCTCCTCCTCCTCCTCCTCCTCCTGCTCCTGCTTCACTCCCTCTTCCTCCTCCTCCTCCTCCTCCTGCTCCTGCTTCACTCCCTCTTCCTCCTCCTCCTCCTCTCCTGCCACCTTGCTTCACTCCCTCCTCCTCCTTCTCACCATCCCTCCTCCTCCTCCCCCTTCCTCCTCCTTTCCTCCTCTCCTCCCTTCCATTCCTCCTTCCTCTACCTCCTCCTCCCACTCCTGTTCCTCCCTCTCTCTCCCTCCTCCTCCTCCTCCTCCTCCTCCTGCTTTCACTTCCTCCTCCTCCTCCTGATCCTCCTCCTCCTGCTCCTGCTCCTGATCCTCCTCTCCTCCTTCTTCCTCCTGCTCCTCCTGCTCCTCCTCCTCCTGCCTATCTCTCCTCTCCTGCTTTCCCTCCTGCGGCCTGCTCCTGCTCCTCCTCCTCATGCTCCTCCTGCTCCTCCTTCTTCCTCCTGCTCCTGCTCCTGCTCCTCCTCCTCCTCCTCCTCCTCCTCCTCCTGCTCCTCTGCTCCTCCGCTCTCCTCCGCGTCCTCCTGCTCCTGCTCCTCCTCCTCCTCCTTCCTCCTCTCCTCCTCCATCCTGCTCCTCCTCCTGGAGGGTGCCGTTGCCGACCGGGAGGTGTCTTCACGGGAGCCTCCCGTCGGGGGCCCTCGAACGGGGGGACTCGTGCGTGAGTCTCTTTGGGTTCACGAGGTCCACCGCACTGTCCATCCCAACGGTTTTGGACCACCCACGAGGCTCCAGGCCCCCCCCCCCGCCAGCGCCTTTTTGGCGACCTGCCAGAGGCTTTCTTGAGGCTCGGCGGCGAGAGGCGTCCTCGGGGGCCCTAAGAGGGACGAAGACGGTCGAATACCTCGGAGTTCGATGATCCCCATCGCCGGGGGGGGTGTCGCGCCAGCTCCGATCCCCCCCCCGCCCCCAGTAGGCGCCGCGCAGGGGGTGGGCGAGGTGGAGGAAGAGGAGGAGGAGGAGGAGGTGGAGGAGGAGAGCAAGAAGAGGAGAGTTGGATCGCCTTGAGGAGGAGGAGGAGGAGGAGGAGGAGAGGAGGAGGAGAGGAGGAGGAGGAGGAGGAGGAAAAGGAGGAGGAGGGAAGAGGAGGAGGGACCGCGAAGGCAGGGGGGCCCTCCCAGGGACCCCTCCGCCTCACTGCCGGGCCCTTCTCGGAAGCGCCCAAGCCCCCTTGCTGGGGGGCGCCTCCCCCGCAGGACGCCTTGCTGTCTCCGACTTCGGCACTCCCGTGCTTCTCCGCCTCCGTCCTCCGACCCTCCGCCTTTGGGCGCGCCCCGTGCGCGTCCGGCCCGCTGACCTCCCTGGGCCGAGCCGGCCCTCCCGCGCTGCCCCCGCAGGGGCCCCGCCGGGCGACGCCGCCCGCGCGCAGGAGAGGCCCTCCAGGCCTCCCAGATGGGGTCGGAGCATCGCGCCGCATCGCCGATGCATCGGCGATGCATCGGCGATGCATCGGCGATGCGGCTGGAGGGGGAGCCCGACTTTCTCCTTGCGGGCGTCGCCGGTGCATCGCCGACGGTCGCCGGTGCGATCCTCCGACCCCACCCACCCGGACCCCGTCTAGGAGGCCTCTGGGTCCGCAGCCCCACCTATCCTGCGCGCGACGCTCGGGCCTGCGGCCGACCTCGCCCTCCTCTCTGGGAGGGAGGAAAGGCGGCGACGCCACCACCACCGGGGGGGGGGCACCTCCAGTGAGGAGGTCCACGATGCCTCCCCGAGCTGGGGATCTGGGCAGGGGACGTCTCGAGCGAGGGGGGGGTGGACGCCCTTCTGGCGCCTCGCGCTGGCTGGTGGTGGTAGTAACGCCTGTCCTTGTTCCTTGTTCCTGCTTGCCCCAGCGTCGCTCTCGACCCTCCCTCCCTCCCTCCCTCCTCGATTCTGACTCCTGCCACATCCTCTTCCCTTGCCCCTTCCCCTCCTCCGTCTCATCCTCCTCCCTCCCCCTCCCCCCCCAACCCCCCTCCTCCCCCTCCTTCTTTTTCTTTTTCTTCCTCCTCCCCCTCCTCCTCCTCCTCCTCTTCCTCCTCCTCCTCCTCCTCCCTCCTCCTCCTCCTCCTCCTCCTCCTCCTCCTCCTCCTCCCCCCCCTCTCCCCTCCTCCCCTTCCTCCGCTCCTCCGCCTTCCTTGCTCCCCACTCCCTCCTCTCTCTCCCTTTCCCTCCCTCCTCCCCCCTCCGCCCCTCTCCCTCCTCCCTCCCCCCCTCCCTCCCCCCCCTCCCTCCCCCCCCGGGGTTCCCCCCCGGAAGGCGCCGCAGCCGCCGGGGCAGACCCTGGCCGCGGGCCGCCTTGCGGAGCGCGGGCAGCTGCTGGTGCTGTCGCCGCGGCAGGCGGAGCCCCGGCAGGGCGCCAGGCGCGCGCCCTTCGCGGGGGGCGCTCGCTCCTCGGCTCCCGTGCGAGGCGATTCGCTTGGATGACGGTGCCGACCTCCTCCTCCTCCTCCTCCCTCCTCCTCCTCCTCCTCCTCCTCCTCCTCCCCTCCTCCTCCTCCTCTTGATTTAGTTTTTTTTATTTTCCATTTTTTCGTAGAGAAAATCCCCATGTTTCAGGGCATGCCCGACCTAACCCTAAGACTCGACGTGTCTGTCGGGTCCCCTCTCGGCGTGGAGGGCGGCGGGGGTTGCCTCCTCACGCCGCAGTCGGGGGTGGATGACGATGGCTCGGGGGTGGTCTTCCAGATTCCGTACGAACCGCAGGATGTTCGAGGACTGTTGAATCTTCACTCTTCCTCGAAGTTGTGGAATATCCGTTTGGGATTCTTCGGATTCCTCGTGTGGCCCTGGGGGTTCGTCCGGAATCCCCAGCACTCCGTAGGATGTGTTGGGAATCTTAGTCTTCGGGATTCCTGTGGATTCCAAGGGATTCCTTCGGATTCCTGAAAGGGTTCATCCAGGTTCCTAGGATCCCGAAGGATTCTCCAGGATTCCTGATGATTCCTCAAGATGGACAGAACCCACACCCTGACACGTCGATTAGTGAACTGTCCGTTTCCGGCTCTCGAGGTTCCCCGGGCCTGTTCCCACCAGGCTTGGGTCCGAGGTCGTTTGCACTGAACCGCGTTTTGCGAAAAGGGGTTCTGTCCACCTCCGAATGGCTTCCGGATCCGCTTCGAGGCTCGACTTCGGATGTCCCGATGTTGGTGTCCCGATTTCTGTCGTTGGGGGCCTTGCCCACCCACCGATCTCTGCCGAGGCGCGCCCTTCGGGGGTCTCGCTGCTCGGCTCCTGCGAGTCGAGTCGCCTGGATGACGATGGCTTCCGCTTCCGACTCGAGGCTCGACTTCGGATGTCCCGATGTTGGTGTCTTGATTTCTTTCCGTGGGGGCCTTGCCCACCCACCGATCTCTGCCGAGGCGCGCCCTTCGGGGGTCTCGCTGCTCGGCTCCTGCGAGTCGACTCGCTTGGATGACGATGGCTTCCGCTTCCGACTCGAGGCTCGACTTTGGATGTTCCGATGTATGTGTCCCTATTTCTTCCGGTGGGGGTCACACACCCACCGATCTCAGCCGATTCGACTTTAGGGGGCCACATGCGAACCCTACCCCTAGCTCCGCGATTTCTGAGGGGGAGGGTGGGGTTCACTTCGCACCCTCCCCCTCAGAAATCGTGGGGGGTAGGGGTAGGGTTAGCACGTGGCCCCCTACCGATCTCCCCCGGCACGATTCGTGTCGATCACCGATCCGGCCTCTCGCTTCGATTCTGGGACCTCCTGCCCTCGGTGGGGAGCTGATGGGCCTCGAGGGCCTCGAGGACCTCGAGGGCCTCGAGGGTCTCGAGGAGCTCGAGGTTCGATCGATGATCTCCAGGATGTCGACCGTCGAGGATCGAGGCTCTTGGGGACCTCGAGGCTCGAGGGCCTCTAGGGTGGAGGGCTTCGAGGATCTCGCAGGTCGAGGATCTCGAGGAGGATTTCGAGGTTCGAGGATCTCGAGGATCAGAGGCCCTCCCGGGGGCCTCGGGGGGCCTCTTGGGGCCATCCTGGAGGTGATCGATCACATTGAGGGGGGCGTCGAAGTCACAGTCCCCCCGGCGGAGGCCAGCAGATTGCTTCTCGGTGCGCTCCTGGGGCGCTCCTGTCCTGGGGCGCCCTTGGGTCGCTCATGGGCGCTCGCGACGCCGTTCTGGAACCCGCCTCGAAATCGGAGGGCCGAGGAGCGATGGTCGAGGTGCGAGGGTCGGCGCGGGTCGACGTGCGAGGGTCGATGTGCGAGGGTCGGGGCACGGGGGCCGAGGTTCGAGGTGCGAGGCTCGAGGCTCGAGGCTCGAGGGTCGAGGATCGAGGGTCGAGCTGCGAGGGTCAATCTTCCAGGGTCGTTCGTCGACGGAGTTCTGCTCTGTTGCCCTGGAGTCCTCAGGAGGCTTCGGGCGCCTCCAGGCGCGCCGCCGGGCTTCCAGGGGCCTCCAGGCGGAGCTCAGGCAGGCCCCCAGCCGCGCCCCGAGGGTTCGAGCATCTTGAGGATGGCGGGTCTGTGCTCGAGGTTCGAGGGTTCGAGGCCCTTCCTCGGTTTCGGCCTCCACGGACCCAAGGGTCTTCGGAATTCCGGACGCTTGGACTATCCCCATCAGCCCCTGTGTGTGCGCTTTCTGCCCCTGGCTCTGGCATCCACACTCAGTGCAGCTTGCAGCTCACTTGAGGCGCCGCTTAGGCCGCTTAGGCAGTTTAGGTGCGCGGCTCTAGTTTGCTCCTGTTGTCAATTAGTAGGCCCGCGCCCCGGACTCACGACTTGCCGCTTGCGCTCTCGCCTGCGGCCGCGACCATACGCATTCCCTTCGTGTCCCCGCTGTCGCCCTTCGTGGCCTACTTCGTGGCCTTCGTGGCCCTGCTGTCGTTCTCTCTCGCTCTCGCTTTCGCTCGTCGTCGCCGTCGTCGTCGTCGTCGCCGTCGTCTTCGACGTCGTTGTCGTCGTCGTCGTCGTCGACGTCGTGGTCGGTCCCCTGTCCGTCCCTCTTGGGGTCGGGTCGACGGTCCGTGGCCGCCCCGAAGATCAGCGCTGCCGCTGGCCAGGCCGACGGTCCGCGGCCGCCCCGCCGCTTGCCAGGGCCCGGCCTGCAGGGAAGAAAGATATACCCCCCAATAGGGTTTTGATCGAAGACGAAGAGGGCGGGCATCGAAGGTTTAGGAAATACGCGTTATTGGACACTCGAGCATATAAGGGCGATCAGTCTACAACTTATCGTTGTTGTTGTTGTTGTTGTTGTTGTTGTTGTTGTTGTTGTTGTTGTTGTCACTGTTGTCGTTGTTGTCGTTGTTGTTGGTGTGGTTGTTGTTGTTGTTGTTGTTGTTGTTGTTGTTGTTGTTGTTGTTGTTGTTGTTGTTGTTGTTGTTGAATATTATTACTTCTAAAGAAATATTATTGTTGAGACCCCTGGTGCGCGACCCCCCTCCAAAACCTAGGCCGCAGCCTCATTTCCTTCATTTTCTAGCGAAAGCTTCAGAAAAGTGGATTGTCACCGGATCCGGTTGTTTTGTTGTAATCCGTTTTCCCTTGCAAAAAACACTATAAAATGAAAATTCTTGTTCTTACTTGATCAAATTGCAAGAATCCCTTGCAAAAAATAAGGTAAAGTGGACATTCGTGCGCGCAAGACGAAATCCTTCCAAAACCTTAGGTTTCGTAGCGATTTTAACATAAAAACATCAAAAACCCAATGGTTTTTTAAGAAACAATTGTCAAAATGTCCTTCCGCGCGCGCTGTCCGAATCCCACAAAACCAATGGTTTTTCAACATTTATGTTACATGAGCTCGCGCGAGCTACTTTTTCTTGTTCTAACATAATCAAATTTCAATAATCCCTTGCAAAAAATAAGGTAAAGTGGACATTCGCGCGCGCAAGACGAAATCCTTCCAGAACCTTAGGTTTCGTAACGATTTCAACATAAAAACATCAAAAACCCAATGGTTTTTCAAAAAAAAATGTCCAAATTTCATCCCGCGCGCGCTGTCCGACTCCCACAAAACCAATGGTTTTTCAACATTTATGTTACATGAGCTCGCGCGAGCTACTTTTTCTTGTTCTAACATAATCAAATTTCAATACTCCCTTGCAAAAAAAAGTAAAGTGGACATTCGCGCGCGCAAGACCAACAAAAAACACGACGATCTCAGGAACTTGCCCCAAAAATGTGACCAACTCCGCTCTCTCTGTCTCTCTCTCTGTCTGCTCTCTGTCTCTCTCTCTGTCTGTCTGTGTCATGTATTGTATGTCACAATTGCAGGATGCTGGGCACACGCGCGCCCCGAATAAGTGACCAAGTTCTGTGGGTGTGTACCCCACGCCAGTGTAGTAGCCACGGTCGTCCGCACGCCACGAAGTGAAGTGTCCCAACGTCATAGGGCGGGAAGCTGGGTTTGGGTGGTCGCGAAGAGTCGTTTGGATATTTGGTAGAGCTTGAACTGCCCCCCCACGAAGTGGGGGTATTGTCTCGCGTCGCATGAAAACCCTGGCACTGGTGAGAACACTGAGCGTTCGGGTAAAATGATTGTTGTTGTTGTTGTTGTTGTTGTTGTTGTTGTTGTTGTTGTTGTTGTTTGTTGTCGTCGTCCCACCCGCGACCCACCCGCGACCCACCCGCGACCCACCCCGCGACCCACCCCGCGACCCACCCGCGACCCACCGGCGACTCAACCCGCGACCCACCCCGCGATCCACCCCGCGATCCACCCACGACCCACCCCGCGACCCACCCCTCGACCAACCCCGCGACCCATCCGCGACCCATCCGCGACCCACCCGCGACCCACCCCGCGACCCACCAGCGACCCACCCCGCGACCTACCCTCAAGGGAGGAAAAACCACCCGGACCCGACAATTGACGTTTGCTAAACGGCCCTGGGCGTTGACTAAACAGCCTTGCCCTGTTTGATTCATTCGTAGTGTGCGTTTACTGAACGGCTTCGCTTGTCGGGGTGGTTCTTATGGGGTAGATTTTCTGCCCTCTACACCCGCGATCCACCCGCGACCAAACAGCGACCCACCCGCGACCCACCCGCGACCAATTTGCGACCCGCCCGCGACCTACCCAATTTGGTTTGACGAAAAAATTGGCGCCTGCGTCGGGCTCGTTGTATAATTTGTGAAACTTTGGCGCCTGCTGCGGGCTTTTCCAAATTGCCGACGTCCCCACCGCCCCCTCACTCTTATCCGCATCTGCGGGGGGCCACGTACTTTTACATGTCCCACGGCCCCCTAAAAATTCAGACAGCACGATCCGGGGACGCTCTCCAGGGCCCTTTTCGGCCCCACCCCCTCGCGCGGACGGGGAGAAGCTGCAGTCCGAAAGCAGAGGGCAAGTCTGCACCACTGGAAACTGGAGCCCGGAACTGGTCCAGGGAGCAGCAGGCTCAATCCTCGCAGCCCGATGGCCCCGCGACGGGGCCGGCGGATGGGGGGTGGCCCTCCTGCCCGCGAAAACGCGCCGCGCTTCGGACCCTCGGTCGGGAAGCCTCGCCGCGGATGCGGCTCGCCGGGAGTAACAAGCGCCCAGCCCTTCCACCGCGCGGGGACTGTGCTGCACGAGGCCTCGTGCAGCGTATTCCCCGCGCGGTGGCCGTCGGCGGCGGTCGGCAGCGGTGCCGCCAGCCCGGGGCTTTTTGCCGTGAACCTCGTCGGGGGCCTCGTCTCCTCCTCCCTTTCCTTCTTTTCCTCCTCCTCCTCCTCCATCTCCTTCATCTCCTCCTTCTCCTTCTCCTCCTCCTCCTCCTCCTCCTGCTCCTCCTCCTCGGGGGTCAGCCAGAGCTCCGGATCTTGCAGGATCCTGCAGTGCAACGGGCTGCACCGACCCGGGCCAGCGTGTAGGATCGTGCAGGATCCCGCAGGGGATCCTGCAGGGCCCTGCTAGGCCCGACTGTCCCAGGTGTGGACTGTGACGTGTACCTGGGCCCGTAGATCCCCGAATCGGCGACTTGGATCCGTCACGCGATGCGAATCTGAGGAGGAGGAGGAGGAGGAGGAGGAGGAGGAGGAGGAGGAGGAGGAGGAGGAGGAGAGGGAGAAAGGGGAGGAAGATGAGGAGGATCCGGGGGGGGGGAACTTGGCATCACGTGGCGAAACTCCTCTGCCTACCGAAGTGTCGTGGCTTGCCCGCTGGGGTGGGGAGCACCCGCCCCGCCCAGGCAGCCGGCCGCGCTGGCGGGCCCCAGCATCACCAAGCTGTCCCGCCGCGGCTGAGGGCCGAGCCGTGCGCCCCGCCGGGTCGGTCCACAAAGTGCGCGCTGGAGCACGGCGGCGCGCGCGAGGGGGCGGGGCGGACCCTGACCTTTCAGGAGCTCTTCCTCCTTCCTCCTTCTCCTTCCCCCTCCTCCTTCCCCCTCCTCCTTCCCCTTCATCCTCCTCCCCCCCCCTCTTCCTCCTCCCTCTTCCTCCGCCTTCTCCTCTTCTCTCCCTTCCTCCTCCTCCTCCTCCTCCTACTCCTCCCGTTCCTCCGCCTCCCTCCTCCTCCTCCTTCCCTCCTCTCCTCCTCCTCCTCCTCCTCCTCCTCCCCTCCCTCCTCCTCCCTCCTCCTCTCCTCTCCTCTCTCCTCCTCCTCCTCCTCCTCCTCCTCCTCCTCCTCCCCCTCCTCCCCCTCCTCCCCCTCCTCCCCTTCCTCCTCTCTTCTTGATGGCACCAGGGCAGGTCTTTTTGGACCGTCCTGGGGCGCATCTTGAGAGCCTCGGGGGCGTCGGGGGGTAGGTCTCGAGGTGCTGTGGGCTGGGAAGGCAGATGTCGGTCGAATTCCTCGGGCTGGGAAGGCAGAGGTCGAATTGACGCTTCGCGTATCCCCACCAGCCCAACCATAATTGATTGCCAGTTTTCTTGAGGCCTCTTGGAGGCTATCTTGAGCCATGCTCGGCTAGAGGCGGTCGGAGGCTATCTTGAGTCATGCTCGGCTATCTTGGGCCATCTTGAGGCTATCTTGAGGCTGCCTTGAGGCCTCTTTTAGGGCCTTCGGAGGCTCTTGAGCCATGCTTGGCTATCTTAGGCCATTTTGAAGGCCATCTTGGGCTATCTGGGGCTCTCTTGGAGCCATCTTGGGCCAAAAAGGGCGGGGTGGAGGGTCTTTGGGAGAGGCTGGGAGGCCTCTTGGGGCCATCTTGGGCCCCATGGCTCAAAAAGAGTGGGCGCCTCAACTCGGATCCCCCCCTCGGAGGCTCTCAAACGGCGTCTTGGGGCCGCCTTGGAGTGCTCTTGGGCGCCTCTTGGGCGATCTTGGGGCCGTCTTCGGCCTTCTTGGGCCCCTCTTGGGGCCCTTTTGGGCCATCATGGTGCTATCTTGAGGCTTCCAAAGCCCATCGGAAGCGAAACGGCGAGAATGCCAAAAACATTGATTTTCCCTAAGCTTTTGAAGGGTTTTGGCATCTCGGAGGGCGCCGTGGAGGGCTCGAAGGGCATCTTGGGGGTATGTCGGAGGCTATCTTGGCCCATCTTGAAGTAACATGGGCCATCTTGGAGGCCATCTTGCGACTTTGAACGCTTCTTGGAGCAATCTTGAGCCATCTTGGACGCTCTAGCTCCTCGCGGCGCGCCCCGTCCAAGCCCAGGAGAGGGGGGAGGGGTTTCAGTGGAAGAGAGAAACAACAAAAACGCGTTATACCACCTACGCCCAGAGGGCTGGTGGGATTCCTCTCAGGGTCTCAAGCGGCCCAGGCAGGTCTGACGGTCGGGAGGACCGTCTGGAAGGTCAGGGCGTGGGAGGGAGGGGGTGGGGGCTTCCCAGAAGCCGCCGCGGCGCAGCGGGGCCCCGAGGGAAAAAGGGCCCCTGGAGACAATGCGCTCTGCTTGGGGGGGAGCGCTCCGCGGCGCCCCCCGGGGGGGGGGGGGGGGCGGCCAGAGACAGCGCGGCTCGGCGTGTGGGCCTGGGGTGTCTTTTCGTGTGCGTGCCAGGGCAAGGTCGGGGGCTCGTAGAGGTAAGTCGGGCCTGTCCCTCTACAGGAGGAATATTCCAACATAGTTAAAAAGATAGTCAGGGGACGATTGTTCCACTATTTTTGAGTTTTCAATTTTTCGCCCAAAGCCCCCATGTGGTGGGACAGGCCCGACTGAAACGTCGAGGGGGGTTGTCCCAAGGTGGGGTCAGGGAGCGATCCCACTTGGATGCTCACAGCTGGTGCTTCCCTCCCAACCCCACCTCTACCCCTGGCCCCACTTTTACGTCCAGCCGCGGCAAGGGGAGGCTGATAGGGGGGGAGGGGCTCCCGACGAGGCAGATGGGGTGAGCGTCCGGGCCGCGAGTAATGGGCGATCGGTTGGAGGGAGGCAGCTTGCGCTGCAGAAAAGGGAAACTCTTTTGGGCTCCTGCGGGGGCCCTCAGGGGCCCAGAAGGGGCCTCTCTTCCGCCCCCCTCTGTCGCCCCCCGTCCAGCGTCGCCCAGGTGTCAGGCCAAGGGGGGGGGGGCTGACGGGGGGGCTGAGGGGGGGAGGGGCCCCCGACACGGCCGATGGGGTGATCTTCCCTCAGGAGCGAATCAGGAAGGAAAGAAACACACACACACAATTAATCCTCGATTCCCCAGACTATGGGAAACTATGTGAAGTGGGGGGGAAGACACAAACCAAGAAAATATACGAAAGTATGGGGAATCCTGTTATTTGTGTGTGTGTGTGTTGATTTGTGTGTCCCAGGGCCTTTTCAGCGAAGGCCATACGCATTTCCGTGCCATGGCGTGAGCTCACGCGGGCTCCTGGAGGGCGTGCCACGCGGGTGTGTCCGTGGCACTCGCGAGCTGGGGGGCCGTGTTCGTGCGCGCGGATGGGCGCGGTGCGCCCTTTCTCGGCTCCCCATCCTTGGGAATCCCCCCTGGGCCTCTGCGAGGCGCTCCCAGACGCCCCCGACCCCTCCCAAGAGGCCCTCCCCCCACCCCGCTGCCTCCGAAGGGCGCCCCCCCTCGCCGCCACATCCCGTCTGTGCGCCGCTCGCCGCTGGCAGGAGTAGCGGCCAGGGGCGAGCGTGGGTGCTCTCGCGGGCTCTGGCTCGTCCGTCTCCGTCGTTCTTCCGTGTCCTCGAGCTGCCCCTCCTCCTCCTCCTCCCGTTCCGCCTCCGACCCGAGCTCCCCCTCCTCTCCTACCACTGACTCCTCCCCCTCCCTCCTCCCTCCTCCTCTCTCCTCCTCCTCCTCCTCCTCCTCCTCCTCTTCGAACTCCCCCTCCCGCTTCCCCCGCTTCTCGAAGTCCTCTTCCCCCGTCCTCTCCCCCTCGAGCTCCTCCGCTCCGCCACTTCCGCCCCCCATCCGCCCGCAGGACCCGCCCCTCTCTCCCCTGCCCTCCTTCCGAATCTCTCCCCTCCACCCTGGATCCTCCGGGGCTCATCGAGAGCCCACCACCCCGGGCCTCGAGCATGCTCCGCGAGGCCTTCTCGGCCGGGAGGCCGCCCTGGCTCCCGACTGCTCGCGAGGCGCCGTCTCTTTCCTCCCTCCCTGAGATCCGTCGTCATCGCAAAATCGGGCGGGGCCAGGACCCTGGCATCGCTCGGAAGTGTGCGTTTTTTCCTCGGCGAGGACCATCGAGGAGCATCCTTTCTATCATCTCGCGAAGAAAACACGCACGAAACCGAAAAAAAACAGAAAATGGACGTCCGAGCGATGGCCAGGGACGGGGAGAAGTCCGTTCCAGAGCGTCCCGGAACACTCTGAGAAGGCCGCGGCGCCCGGTGCATCCTCCAGAGCCGCCGGATCTCAGGGACTCGCGATCCATCCCTGCCCGAACTTGGCCTCTTCTAGAACAGATCACAGCCAGAGTCGGGCAAAAGCGCTCGGCTCCAAGAAGTTGAGGCGCCAGGATCGCAGGGCCCCTCCCTCCCTCCCGGTGCCCCGTTCCGAGGGCCCTATGCCGAGCAGCCCGGCCGCTGGCCCTGCCGACCGTGGTTCGGGGCCGGCGGCGCTGGGGGTGCCGGCGCGCGCGGCAGAAAGCGGTGTCAATGAATGAGGCGGGCCACCCGCGCCGCCCAGGCGCGCGAGGCAGGGCGGCCCAGGCCGCATGGAGCTGCGGTAGGTGGAGGAGGAGGAGGAGGAGGAGGAGGAGGAGGAGGAGGAGGAGGAGGAGGAGGAGGAAGGAGGAGGAGGAGGGAGGAGGAGGAGGAGGAGGAGGAGGCAGGGCGGCCTAGGCCTCCTGGATGGGGTCGGAGTGGATGGGGTCGGAGGGTGGCGCCGCATCGCCGACGCATCGGCGATGCATCGGCGATGCGGCTCGATGTAGGGCCCAAGTTCCTCCACGCCGGCGTCGCTGATGCATCGCCGACGTCGCCAATGCACCGCCGATGCATCGCGGATGTATCTAGCATGCGGGGAGATCCTCAGACCCCCATCTACTCCGACCCCATCTATGGAGCCTCTGGCAGGTTCGCGTCGTGCCGACAGGCGGCGACCCTGCCGCTGGCGTTCCATGTCGACCGCTGGCGGCCGCCCAGGATCGCTGGATGTAGAATTAAGTCGGGCCTGTCCCTTTACAGGAGGAATATTCAAAAATACTTGAAAATAGTCGGGGGACGATTTTTTGACTATTTCTGAGCATGTTTTGAATATTGTTTGACAATTTTTTAGTTTTCGTCCGAACTCCTCCTGTAGGGGGACAGGCCCGATCTACATGTAGAACGGTATGACGTTTCGGGAAGCGGCCGATCGTAAAAGGGCGAATGGTCCACGTCCTGTCGGGAACCTGCACGGGCCGGCACGGCGCGCGGGCCCTTTCAATCGCTCGATGCAGAATCGCTTGGGGTGCTCTCCAGACTGGGCGGCGACATTTCGCCAACAGACACGCACGCACACGCTCGCAGACATCGCGCGCACGCACGCACACACACACGCACACGCACACACACACACGCACACACACGCACACGCACACGCACACGCACACGCACACGCACACGCACACGCACACGCACACGCACACGCACACGCACACGCACACGCACACGCACACGCACACGCACACGCACACGCACACGCACACGCACACGCACACGCACACGCACACCACACGC
>CAUYUJ010014659.1:370545-386403 GCA_963575745.1 Prorocentrum cordatum
CACACACACGCACACACGCACGTACGCCCGCACGCACACACACAAACACACACACACAAACACGCACAAACACACACAAGCACACACAAACATTCACGCAAATTCACACACAACACACACAACAACACACACAAACACACACACAAACACACACACACACGCACACACACACGCACGCACGTACGCGCACGCACGCACACGCACACGCACACGCACGCGCACACGCACGCGCACGCACACACGCGCATGCACACGCACACAAGCGCACACGCACAACACACACACACACACACACACACACGCACACACGCACGCACGCACGCGTGCGCGCACGCAAGGCGCACGCACGCACACGCACACGCACACGCACGCGCACACACGCGCACGCACGCACGCGCACACACACACACACACGCACACATACACACATACGCACGCACGCGCGTACGCACACACAAACACACAACAACACACACAAACACACACAAACTCACACACGCGCGCCACCTTAGCAGGCACATGCACGCGCGCACGCCGGCAACACACGCGTACACACAAACGCCACACAACACACACGCACGCCACGCAACATACATTCATGCCACCGCGACTTTCGTCTTCCACCGATTTGTTCCCCGGTTTCCGCTCTTGTCCCGTTCCTTTCTCGCGTACAAGACAAACATTACCCCGCGCACGCGCGCGCGCCCCTGCCCTCCCCCCCTTCCCTGGCAGAGCCACCCCGGCAACCCCCTCAGAGGCTGAAGCCCAGCCCCGAGGTTCCTTCAGACTCACGCGCCACGGAACCCCTCTTTCCCCTCCCCCGCGCCATCGGAACCCACGCCACCAGACCCCCCCGCCTCTCTGGCACCAATGCCAGGCTGGACGGGGGACCGGCCCCCCCCCCCCCCACGCCGCCACCAAAACCGACGCCGCAGGAACCTCCTTCCCACCCGCCCCCCCCCCCCCCCCTACCCCGGCAGAGCCACCCCGGTCACCCCCTCCCGTGGATGGGGCGGACGGATCGCGCCGCAAGTCGCCGATGCAGCGGCGATGCGGCTCGACTGTGGAGCCCGACTTTCTCTCGACGCGCGCGGCGCCGACGGCTGGGCTCCCCATGCTCCAGCCTGCTGTGGGCGCCCTCCGATCCCCAGAGTCGGGTGGCTTTCCCTGCTCCTTGCTTTTCCAGTACTATCCTCGCCAATCCACAATTCGGGCAAGTCGATGGGCGGGGGGGCCACGACTCGCAATCCATCGAACGCGTGCCGAAGTGCGAAAACACTACCCCCCCGCCCCCCCATCGATTCACGAGAGTCGATGGTGGCTGGGGGAGCTGGGGATCGGATGTCGCCACCTACTCCGGATCCCTTAAGAATCGTCCATCGGGTCCGATTTTTAAGGCGCATTTTGGGGAGGCAGGGGGGTCCGGTTCAGTAGGGCGTTTTCTTGAAGCCGACGTTCAGGGGGGTCCAGATTATTGGGGCGTTTTCTGCGCATGCAATTTCACACCACTTTTACGCACCATGGCCTTTAGAACCAGATGGGTTTTCGACACACGTGGGGTTCCACGCACTTTCTGGCCTGCTTTGTTGGGGTCGGGCCTTCATCGTTCCTGGGTTCCGTGCGCCTCGCAAATACTTTGCGGGGGAACGTGGATACTAGTAGCCCTTGCGCCCATCACGTTGCTCAACACTCTGGTCCAACCTCACGTTGGCAGCGGCGTCTACTTATCGTCACCGTTATCCCCTAGGTTACTACTGTCATGAACGATCGCGCTCGCAATGTTGATGGGGGGGGTCCAGAATATGAAGGCGCCCTCTGCGGAGAGGGGGTCCGGAAAATTATGTCGCGAAGGAAGGGGGTGTCCGGTTCTTTAAGGGGGGTGCCGATTATTCATGGATCCAGAATGCCGATGTCCGATGTCCAAGGTCGGGAAGGGGGGGGCATCGGACGGGGCCAGGATGAGGATACATCCGTTCCAGAGCGGTCCGGAATGTTCTCAGAGCGTTCTGGCACGCTCTGAGAAGGCCGCGACGCCGGGTACATCCTCCAGAGCCGCTGGATCCCAGACTTTCTCGATTTTATCCTCACCCAAATTTGTCCCCCGTCCTGGCTTCGTCTTATGGGGGGAGGCCACGATCGCACGAGCCGCCCCCTGCGCGGCATGGTGGGTGGGAGTGGCGCCGCTCGCGTGCCCGGCCGCCCGTAGCCCCACGCTTGCACGGAATTCTGCCCCTCGGACGCGAGCGCGCGGCCGCGCGGTCCGCCCGTCGCAGCCGGCCCTGGTCGTCCGCATCCGCGTCGGGCGGTCCTCGGCTTCGTCCTCGTCCTCGTCCTCGTCCTCCCTCCTCGCCTCGTGCTCTCTCTTCCGCCCCCCTCCGGACAGGGCCCTTCCTGCTCTTCTGCTTCTCCTTGCTCTTCCCTCCTCCCTCCTTCGTTCTCCCTGAACCTCCTTCCTTCTCCTGCTCCCCTTCTTTTCCCTCCTGCTTTTCCTGCCCCGCGCGCGATCAACGCGTGCGCGCGCGACCATGTGTTCAGCCCGTCACAACAAGCTCTGTCGTCCACAGGAAAGGTAGAGGAGTTGGAGGAGGAGATGGAGGAGGAGGAGGAGGAGGAGGAGGAGGAGGAGGAGGAGGAGGAGGAGGAGGAGGACGAGGAGAAGGAGGAAAAGTGCGGGGGAGGAGACGAGGACAAGAGGCTTGGAGTAGGTTGAGAGAGGTGAGAGGAGGACGAGGGGGGGAGGAAGGGTGGACGTGGAGGGTGGGGGGAAAGGGTACGATAACAAATCGATAAGATGATTGCCCTTGTGAGCCTTGTTGTTGGTGGCGTTCATCCTCCTCCTCGTCTTTCTCCTCCTCCTTCTCGTTCTCCAAGATGGGTCGGAGTTAGTAATCCCTTCGCTCCTCCAATACCTTGGCTTTCCGGTCGGCTGCAGTTCGACTACAGTTTCTGGTTGCAGCTTCCGGACTGGGCCGTGGCAGACAGACCAGTTTACTAGCTTCTCGACAACCACGGCTCGAGGAGGAGGAGGAGGAGGAGGAGGAGGAGGAGGAGGAGGAGGAGGAGGAGGAGGAGGAGGAGGAGGAGGAGGAGGAGGAGAGAGTCAGGATAAGCAGGAGAAGGCGGAGAAGATGACTTTGCGGAGCAGCAGGGGGGGAGCCTGCATTTTTCCCTGACCGAGCAGCTCTATAGATCCACCCGATTTCTCCCTCTCCCCTGCCCCATAAGGCAGGGCAGCAGTCAGAGGAGGAGACGGGTGACCGGGTGGGGAGGAAGGAGGCGGACATGCATGCCAGTGCGCCTCCGACTGCCGCCTCCGCCTGCAGCTCTCCGCCAGCCCCCTTCTCCCGCTCCTCGTGCCCCTCCTGCCCCCACGTAGTCCTGCCGCCTCCCACCCTCCCTCCCGCTCGCGGTGCCTCTGCACGGCGCGCACTTCGTGGCGACGTGTGCGGTCGCGGCTCCGACAACGACGACATCCTCGGCGGCGGCGGGGCGCTATGGCGGCGACGATCCGCAAGCGACGTGCGCCGTCGTCGCGCGGCTCTGGCGGCAACGGCGCCGGGCATTGCGCCGCCTCCTCGCCGCAGTCGCTCGCCGCCTTCCCCTCGCCCCTCATCCCTGCTGTTCCTCCGCAGGTTCCTGGTCTTCCGCCCTGTTCCTAGTCTCGACTGGGTTGATGGTTCCTTTTTATCACGAGCACGAGTGGCAGTGTCAGGGTCAGTTTTGGAGGTGTCTTGTGTGTCGGCTTGGCTCCAGGGCCGTCGCGACGTCTTGCATGGATGCTTCTCCTGGGCCCGAACAACACGACATGGATGCTGCCGAAAAGCTGGGTCATAGCCCAGCGCTACTTCATGTTTCTGAAGGATCTGGCTGTTCTCCTTGTTGAAAGTTTTGGTTTTTCTTGCATGAGGGTACAATTTCCAAGAGTATTTTCCTGAGTCGATGCCCAGCCACGCTCAGCAGGAACAGCAGTACTGTCAGACACAATATTTTGAACCGCCCACGCATCCATGGACTTTTCATTGTTGACTTACCTGTGCTGCAGTCTTTCGTGCCAGGGCGTGCCGTTACCAATCAGCACATAGCGAGTTCCTCGAGGTTGACCTTGCTTCCTCGCTCAGCCGTGTGGCCTCTGCCCTGCGTTTGAAGGTCAAGGCCAGAGGTCCGCAGGATTCCATTTGCCAGGCATCCGGCCCTTGGATCGGACCAGTCGTGTTTCTGCGCCGCCGCCCTTCTTCGTTGTCCTTGGGTGGCGTCCAGCGTCCACCTCTGGAGCGGGGTCCCTGCCTTCGACGCCGCGTCCACTGTCAGGCCGTCGAGGGCCTTCGTGGCCTCTCCGAGGCAAGCCTGCGCTCTGCCGGTGCGCTGCCTGTGCTCCTTCCCTGGCGTGCAGTGGATCACGGGCCGGCCGCGCCAACCTCGGGCGACGGGCGGCCCTCACGGGTCGAGCTCGTGGCGAGTCCTCACTGCAGTCACTGCCCCCGGGGGGGTGCGGCGAACGGCTCGTCCACCAATCCAGCACACCCCAAAAGGGAGGTCCAGCTGAAAGGGGGCGGTGCAATGTCTTTGGGGCAATTGTGTTGCAAGTGTATAGTGCGCCGGAGAATTGTGCTGCAGTCTACTGCAAGTAGTGTGTTGCACGCGGAAGTCCAGCAATACATCTGCGCCCCGGAATGTATTGCACGCCCCATTTGTATTGCAAACCCACAGATCGATGGCACCAGATCTATTGCTCCACCCCCTTGTCGCTGGATCCCCTTTCGGGTCAACCCTAACCAATCAGTATCTCTGAGTTTGTTTGGCAGGGGGTCCTGCCGACTCCGCGGCCAGAAGGAGCTTGTGTCTGGTCGCCCGTCTGCCCGCAGTCGCGCCCGTGCATCCGTCTTGCAGTTTCGGCTCTGCTCTCCGAGTGTGTTGTTTTTCTTCCCCGGCCTCCTGGCCCGTATGTCTCTGGCAGGTGGTTGGATCTTCTTGTGCCATCGCGCCCCAGGGCTCCCTGGCTAGCCTCGCCCCCCGGCCACTGCTGGCGGGGCCGCTGTTCGCGGATGTTCGCGGCGGGAGGGGGGGGAGGAGGGAGGGGGGAGGGAGGGAGGGGAGGGAGGGAGGGAGGGAGGGAGGAGGAGGAGGAGGAGGAGGAGGAGAGGAGGAAGGGGAAGGAAGTGGAGGAGAGGAGGAGGAGGAGGAGGAGAGGAGGAGGAGAGCGCTTCGGAGGGACACTTCTTTGTTTCCTTCGTGCCTGGGCCCCCTGCCTCCGACGCGCTGTCGCGCTTCTGGTGCGCTGCCACATGTGGTGGGCCTCGGTCCTCTGGCGCTGTTGGCCCGTACTCCTCCTCCTCCTCCTCCTCCTCCTCCTCCTCCTCCTCCTCCTCCTCCTCCCCCTCCTCCTCTCCTCCTCCTCCTCCTCCTCCTCCTCCTCCTCCTCCTCCTCCTCCTCCTCCTCCTCCTCCTCCTCCTCCTCCTCCTCCTCCTCCTCCCCCTCCTGTTACCAAAGCCTCCGTGGCCGTGTGCTCGGCTGCGCTGTGCCCCTCCCCCCCAGGCGGCGGCATCGTCGTCGTCGAGGTGGTCTTTGTCATCGTCGTAATCGTCGTAATCGTCGTAATCGTCGTAATCGTCGTAGTCGCGGTCGTCGTCGTCGTCGTCGACGTCGTCGTCGTCGTCGTCGTCGTCGTCGTCGTCGGCGGCGGCGGCGGCGGCGGCGTCGGCGTCGGCGTCGGCGTCGTCCCCTCTTGCCCGGCGCCCCCGCCGGCGCAGGAGCGGAGGGTCGGCGGGAGGCTGCTCGGAAGGCTCATGAAGTGACCCGCCACTCGCCCGCGGCTGCCTCCGCAGCGTGCGCTGGCGCGCTCCCGGCGCGCCGCCTCGCGCGGGGAGCGCGGCGGCAGCTTCGCCCGCGGCGGCCGCGCTGCCCGCCACGGCCGTGCGGAAAAGGGGCTCAGCGGGGCCACGGCCGCGGCGGCCGCATCGCCCGCCGCTCGGGGAGGCAGGTCGCTCACATGGGAGGGTCGGCTCGGACGAAGAGGGGGGCCCTCCTCCTCCTCTTCCTCCTCCTCCTCCTCCTCTCCTCCTCCTCCTTCCTGCTCCTGCTCCTCTTCCTCTCCTCCCTCCTCTTCCTCTTCCTCTTCCTCCTCGGTCGGGAACGGTTCCTCTTCCTCTTCCTCTCCCTCTCCTCTTCCTCCTCTTCCTCTTCCTCTTCCTCTTCCTCCTCCTCTTCCTCTTTCCTCTTCCTCTTCCTCTTCCTCTTCCTCTTCCTCCGCTCCTTCCTCCTCCTCCTCCTCCTCCTCCCTCCTCCCTCTCGGTCGGGAACGGGGGGGTCGAGATCGGAGGCGCGCAGCTGCTTCCGGCCCCGCCGCGGAGCGCTCTCCTCGGTGGCAGTGGCGCCCCCCGGCGACGGGCAAAAGCCCTCTGCGGGAGCGGGTTCGCTGCGGCCTTCTGTGCCGTGCCGCCCTGCCGCCCGGCCGTTCCCGCCCCCCTTGCGCCGAGAGGGCGGAAGCCGAGCACGACACCTTTTTGGAGTGCCGCACCGAGTTGGGGGGCCCAGCATCATCGTCCCGAGAATCCTGCACCCGTCTCACGGGCGAAGAACGGTATAACATAAGCTTTTTCGCTGTCGGGGGCGGCTGTCCCAGGGCGGCTGGACAGTTTGTACCCTCACGGTGGCACCGTAGGGGTATAAACTTTCCAGCCGCCCAGGGACAGGTGCCCCCGACAGCGAAAAAGTTTATTTTATACCGTTCTTCGCCCGTTAAGTCTCTGGCAGCTCATGCACAGGTGGACGACTCTTACGGAGCGGGCGGGACCACGACCGACACCAGTTCTTGCGCTGTGTCCCGTGGAGGGGAGGGGGTCTGGCGCCCGCTGGGCGCGACGGCGCCGTCGGCAGGGTTTGGCCAGGCCTCTGATTCCCGACGCCTGTTTTCTCCAGACGAGTTGTGGTTGCCGCTTCCCTCGCAGAGGGCTGGGCGCTGGGGGGAAACAAGTCTTGATCGACCTGACCAGGAGTCGCTGTCTCACCATGGTCTGGTAGGTAGTCACTGTCGGTGTCACCGCGGACTTTCCCGCTTGAGAAACGTCGCCCGCCCAACAGCGGCCGCTGTCGATTGCAGACACAATTGCCTGCGGGCATCCTATCCGGTTTTGTCCTCAGTCATGGGATACCCGTTGTTTCCGCTGTCCCAGGGCCCCAGGAGGCACTAGGTATAGGTATCTTTGGCCCCCCCCCCCCACTACAAGGCCCGAGACTATCCACATCCACTGCTTCCTGTGCCCCTGGGACACTGGCATAGTTTGCAGATCGGTTTGACAGGCTGTGGGCAAGTATAACTTCGACCTTGGCCCTACTCCCCTCCTCTCTTGATGATGTGCTGAGACAGGTGAGGGTCACCGAGTGCGTTCTGCTACTTGCAGAGTGCCTGCTCGCAAACGTAAATATGGAGGGGATCCCCCCCGGCGGATCCACGCCATTTGCGAGTAGTTCTTTTGCGAGTAGTTGAATGCACTTGTCTAGAGAGGCAGGGTCCTTTTCCCTCAGCAACGGGGCACTCATCACCGCCGCCTCCCATGTGGGGCGTGTACAACGAACGCACCGTGCAGGCCGCGAGCGATGCCACCGCCCAGCGGCTCGACCTGGGGCTCCTCCCCCCCCGCCTCCTCGAGCTGGGGAAACGGAGTTCCGAAGGGAAGAGGGGATAACAGGATGGAGGAATGTCGTCGCCGCTCTCGCGACTTGGGCCCCCAACTCTCACCCATGCTTTAGTGGGCATGTTTAACGGGGTGGCAACCGGATCGCCATTCAGCCATCGGGCAGGACGGAGCAGGATTGCAGAAGGTCGCCCGTCGCCCCTTTTCTCGATGTGGGCTCCCAGTCCTCACCAGCTTTCTGGAAGGCATGCTTCATGGGGGTGGCACGGCACCCGAAGCGCCATTCGGCCATCGAGGAATGCCGTGGGGTCCGCGGCCATGGGCGGATGTGCATTGGCGGGGCAGCCGCGGGAAGTGCCCGTGGGAGGACGGCGGGGCTCGGATCGACGGAGGAGGCAGTGCAGGCAAGGGCACGGGTGGGGGGGGGGCAGGAGGGGGCAGTCTGGCTGGTGGGGATTGCTGGGCGTCCTGGATCTCCGATGGTGTTGGCAAAGCTCGCCTTTCTGCTTCCTGCCCAGTGTTTTAGTTCTTGTCAGGTTTGGAACATAGAGATCGCGGACGAGCTGGAGAGATACATCGAGGAGGTCTCGCTCTGCCCGCCTTTTGTTGTTCTGCCTGGGATGGATGCCCTATCAGAGCTCCTGTGCATTCGGGTGTAGCCCTTGTGCCTGCCACGCTGTCGGCTTCTGGGGGAAGCCGGACGAAAGGGGAGGATCGTGTAGTACAGGAAGAGGAGGAGCAGGAGGAGGTCTCTCTTTCCCGCCGCACGCCCGCTGCTCCCCCGGCTGGTTCTGGGCCCTCCCGCGTCCGACCGCCCCCTCCTCGGCGCACCGCTGGCGTCCGTGTCTGCCCTGCGGACGACGCCGCGGGGGCAGGTGGGCAAGAGCTTAGTGGGCCCTGGAAACGACAGGGCCGTTTTTTTACCGGTTCCGTTTTGCAGTTTTTTTGCCGGTTCCGACGCCGTTTTTTACCGGTTCCGTCGCCGTTTTTTGACCGGTTCCCGCTCCAGTTCCGATCCTGGAGCCGTTTTTTTGCCGTTTCCGGTCGCCGTTTTTGTTGCCGTTTCCATTTTCAATTGGCATTTTTTTGGAAACGGTGAAAAAACGGCCCTGCTGTTTCCGGGGCCCACAAAGGGCAGGAGGCCGCACGGTAGGCTCGTGCCGTGCCGTGTCGGTTCGGCGGCGGCGACCGCGCCGCGGTCGCTCAGGAGGAGCATCGCCAGCGGTCATGCGTCCAAGGTCGACCGACCCACGCTTTCGAAGAGCCCCGATGGTTCCAGGGCGAAGGATCCGCGCTGTGCCAGAGGCCAGCGACCAAGTCGTCACGAGCTGAACCCGCTAGGGGGTGCAACTCCTGGCTCCTGCGGGGTCAGTCCTGACGCCACGCTGGTACATCTCTGGGCGAACACTGGCCCAACCTGGCTTCCTCCGGCCACGTCAGGCTTCATCCTGCTGAATCCTGTTCTGCCCTGTCACCCTGGTTCAGGAGGAAAAGAAACACACAGACACAATTCATCCTCGATCCCCCAGAAAATATGGGAAAATATGGAAAGTGGGCGGGAAGACAGAAACCCAGAAAATATGGGGAAATATTGGGAATCTTTTTATTTGTGTGTATTTATTTGTGTGTCCTTGGGCTCCTTCACTGGTGCTCTCCCAGGATTGATCCAGCATATGCTGGCTGAGTGGCCCCTTCCTCTTGCTCAATCGCTCTTGCTCAATCGCCGTTTGCCGTTCTGTCGGTGACCTCCCTGCAGCTGCCTCCTCAACGCGGCGTCAGAAGCCGGCGCCCGAGTCGGCACGATCCAAGCCTGCCGCACGGCAGACCCAGGTGTCGCAGCTGGTGGTCACGAGCCCGGAGGACGGCGTGTCGCGGCTGAACTTCGCGGAGGCGCCCGCCCCCCGGGGAAAAGCCAGCAGCCATGGCATCGGCCACACCGCGTGGCCCGCAGTCAGGAGATGCCAGCAGTCATGATTCCGGGCTCGGGCGAGGATCGATCCGTTCCGGAGCGTCCAGGAACGCTCTCCGAGCGTTTTTTGGGAACGCTCTCAGAGCGTTTTTTGGAACGCTCCGAGAGAGGCCGTGGCGCCCGAGGCATCTTCCAGAGCCGCCGAAGCTCAGAGGTCCCTGATTCCTCCTCGCCTGCTCTTGTCCGCGCCCTGGCTTCGTCGTGTATGCGGGGCAGCCCCTGTGCTCAAGTCGGGCCTGTCCCTGTACAGGGGGAATGTTCAATCCGGATGTCGTCCGGATGTCGTCCGGATGTCGTCTGGATGTCTGGAGGAAGCCTGGACGAATTTTGGTCGACATCAGACCGACACCCAGTCGACATCACGTTGATAGGGCCGCGGAGGGGCGGAGGTCCACAGAGATTCCCATCAGACGGGACTATAGGACGAGGAGAAATCCGTCCCAGAGCGTCCCGGAACGCTCTCAGAGCGTTCTGGAACGCTCTGAGAAGGCCGCGACGCCCGAGCCATCCGTTTTTCCAGAGCCGCGGGAGCTCAGAGATTTTGGATCACCCGAATGGATCTTCGTCCTGTTCTCGCCTAGCCCCATGAAAGCTCACCCGGCTCCTCTTTTCCGACATCTTCGATGGCACCCGCGGGGGGCGCGAGGGTGACCGCGCTGCGCGCAGCGCGGCCGGGGCCGCGGCGGAGGCGCCCTTCTCTCCAAGGCGGTGGGGCGATGGTGCGGCGGCAGCGTCGCGTCGCGCTTCGCGGGGAGCGATGCGCGAGGTCAGGCAGCCGGTGACCCACCATCTTTCGGATGCATCTCATGGGAGGTCGAGTTCTGCTTTTGCCCCGGTCCGAAATCGCGTTACCATGGGGCCGATCCCGCTCAATCCCGCCTCATCTGGCATAATCCTGTTGAATTCGCGGCCAATCCGGCCTACTCTGCGGTTTGATCCCGCTTACTCCCGCTTTACCCGCGGCTTACTCTGCTAACCTATTATTTTGAATAGATCCGGGGCTCAAGTGACGGGGGTCATTGCAAACGGGTGTCAGTCAGAGCGCCAGATGTTGCAGAATCCTGCGGGGCCGGGATTGCACTCACCCCGGTTTGGGTGCAGGATCCTGCAGGATCCTGTAAGATCTTGCAACGTCTGACTGACCGGGGTCTGCATTGACCCCGGTCAGTAGATCCCCGAATGGAAATAATGAACTCGCGCGAGTCTTGTGCGGATGCGTTGTGCGGTTGCCGGGGGCCCTTGTGCGCCTTGTGCAGTGCTCTTGCAAATGCCCTTGGGACTGCATCCGCACTCGAGTGTTTCTTCAGGGGAAGGAGGAGGCGCAGCGTAATCACTGTATATACATATATATACATATATATTAATCGAACATACACCCTTGCACAAGTCCTCTTGCGCGCCTCATGCGCCGGCACTCTTCGCTCCCGCACTCTTTCCATTGAAACCATCAGGTTTACTTGGTGTCCTAAGCCCGTGTCCCCTGTTGTTCCAGTCCCGTTTCCCGAGAGCGGCTCAAGCGCGACTCTTTTTTGCCCTTGGAGCGCGTGGCAGCACATACGTCGCACGAGTAGCTGCAGGTGTGCACGCGTGCGGGCAGGGTTTCTGATCGCGCTTGAGCCGAGCATCGTTGCCACTGCAGCGCGCGAATGCAGATCCCCCCTCCCGTTCGGAAGCTGGGCGAGGGCTGGCAAATCCGCGGCTGTTAAAACGGTCTTCCCTGAAGACTCAGCGCGCAAACCAGTACACGGGCTGCTTCCCGGAAGGTCTATAAATAATACAACAATTCCTGGAGTTTCCGCAGCCACGGGTTTGCCAGCCTTCGCCTGGTTTCTGACCCATCGCCTCCTCCTCCTCCTCCTCCTCCTCCTCCTCCTCTTCCTCCTCCTCCTCCTCTTCCTCTTCCTCCTCCCTCTAATCCTCCCCCTCCTCCTCCTCCCCTCCCCCTCCCCCTGCTCCGCCCCGCGCGCCGGCAGGCGGCGCTGCTGATCCAGGGGTCGTGCGCCGTCTACTCGCGCAAGGTCGAGCTGCTGCACCAGCTCGTCTATCAGGAGAGCCCGACTGCTGGCCGGGCCCCGCCGGGCGCCGGCGGGGAGCCGTTCCCAGACATGCGACGACTCGACCTTTTCGCGAAACGGGCCCCCGACTCAAGCAGTGGCGAAGCGTCCTGGCCCGGCTAGAGGCCTACCAAAGACTGTTCTAATAACCTTTTTTTGTGGTTTCCACGGAGTGTTCTCAGATCATTTCTGGCTGGGACCGTCTTGGTTTAACACATCGGGTTTTTGTTCTAAGAACGTTGTTTTCGTTCTAAGAAAGTCTTCGGGCTCTGCAAACATGTCGTAGTAGGCCTATAGACATGCCGCGACGGTCGGTCCCTGCTCAAGAGCCGGTCCTGGACATCCGACGTCTCGACTTTTTCGAGACACGGGCCCCCGATCTCCCGACCACCTCCCTGGGACCGGTTTCTCACCCAGGTTTTTTTTTCTGACGGCCCCGAGTCGGGCCGGACGAAACGGGGGGATTGGGAAAGGGGGGGTACGAAATTTGCTGCGTGCAGCTGGTTTCGGCCTCACCGAGGGGCCCATTCCTCGATACATGGCCGCCTCCGGCGCCGGGAGGCGCCGGGAAATTCAGCTACGCGAGCTGATTCTCAACCCTCCCCTTTGCTATCCCCCCCTTTCGCCCGAGCCGACCGAGGCCCGGCGAGGGCCCCGAGAGGCCCAAGACCGCGAGAGGTTCCCGCCTCGACCTTGCTGAGGCGCCCGGCGTCTGGGTGCCTCGGCGAGGCGGCGCCGAGAGCCTAAACAGATCACGGTTCTCCGCCCCGCGAGCCCCTCCGCCCCCTCTTTTTCGGCCCCTTTCGCCAGGGCGAGCGGGGGCGGTGACGGGCCTGTCTTCCACCGCCGCCACCAGAAGTCGGAAGGGGGGAGGAGGAGGAGGAGGAGGAGGAGGAGGAGGAGGAGGAGGAGGAGGAGGAGGAGGAGGAGGAGGTGGAGGACCCCCTCCCCCTCCAACTTCTGGTGGTGGTGATGGAAGGCAGACCCATCGGGGGTTGGGGGTGTCTCACCCCTCTCCTCTTCGGTGTGTCGCCCGTTGTTCTTCTGCGTCGCTCTTGGAGTCTGTCTCGGTGCCCCTTTCGCCGACACGGTTTGAAGCCGTTTCTGGACTTTTGCCGCAAGGGTGCAGTTGTTTGTCAATGCGGGTCCCCAGAAGTCCCCACCCTGTCGCTTGGGCCGGCTCTGCATTCCGAGGCGTTCTTTGACGGACCCACCCCCCCTGGATTGAAGGTGGGGGTGTTCGAATCCCCCCCCTCCTATGACAGAGGGGAGGCGGGTTCGAACTCCCTCCCTCCTCTCTCGCTCTCCTCGGGTCGGCGCCCGCGTCGGCGGCGGCTCGCGGCGGCTGGCGGCCGCGGCGGGGAGCGTCGATGAAAACGACGTTTTCCTTTGCTGGGCCAGCGCCAGCGTCTGCGGCGGCTGGCGGCGGTGGCGGGGAGCGTCGACGAGCACGACGGCGACGACGATGACGACGATGACGACGACGACGACGCTTCGCCACCGTGCCTTGGTTCCGGGTCAGAGTCCAAATGGATAACTCATGGGTTCTCGTCGGAGGGCTTTCGGGGGCCTCTGAAGGGCATTTGTGAAGCCTCCTGGGCGCCTCGTGGACGTCTCTTGGGGCCTGTGTGAGGTGGTAGTGGTGGTGGGCTGTGGTGGTGGTGGTGGTGGTGGTGGTGGTGGTGGTGGTTGTGGCGGTGGTGGCGGTGTGGTGGTTGGTGGTGGTGGTGCTTGTGGTGGTGGTTGTTGTGGTGGGTGTGATTGCAGGTTGAAGTGGTGGTGGTGGTGGCAGTGGTGGTGGGTTGTGGTTGTGGTGTGGTGTTTTCTGATCGTGGTGGTGGTGGTAGTTGTGTCGGCGGTTTGTGGTGGGCCCCGCTGCTGGTGGGCTCTGATGGCACGCTGGGCGGTGGAATATGGCGTTGCCAGTGGGCTCCTGAGAGCGCTTGTGGCGTAAAGAATCAAACTGACGCTTCCGCTTAAGGGACGGCCGCATTTGAAGAAGTCGAGTGGCACACCACAAGCGTTTGGCCCCACATGTCGCCGGGGATGGCGGATGATGCTTCGTTGATGACGACGACAACAAAGACGACGACGACGACGACGGCGGCGGCGGCAGCGACAAGGATGACGACGACGACGACAGCGGCGGCGGCGCCGGCGACGACGGCGGCGGCGACGACGACGGCGGCGGCGACGGCGGCGGCGGCAGCCGCAGCGGCGACGACGACGATCGCAGCGGCGATGACGGCGACGACGGCGGCGGCGGCTGCGACGTCGACGACGACGTCGGTGGTGGCGGCGACGGCGGCGGCAACGACGACAACGACAAAAACTACAACGACAACAACGACGGCGGCGACGACGAGACGGCGGCGGCAGCTGCAATGACGACGGCGGCGGCGGCGGCGACTACGACGACCGCGATGGCGGCGACGACGACGACGACGACGGCGGCGGCGGCGACGACGACGACGACGACGACGCTGGCAGCGATTGCAGCGGCGACGGCGACGACGGCGACAACGGCGGCGGCGACGACGGCGACGACAGGGACGGCGACAACGACAATGACGACGGCGACGACGGCGACGACGTCGGCGGCGGCAGTGGCGGCGACGACGGCGGCGGCGACGACGACGGCAACGGCGTCGGCGGCGGCGGTGGCTACGGCGGCGGCGGCGGCGGCGGCGACGACGGTGCCGGCGGCGACGAAGAAAAAACGACGACGACGATGGCGACAGCGGCGACGACGGTGACGGTGGCGACGACGACGTCGACGACGACGACGGCGGCTGCGGCGGCGGCGGCTGCGGCGACGACGACGACGACGATTGAGACGGCGGCGGCGGCGGCGACGACGACGACGACGACGACGACGACGGCAGCGGCGTCGACGACGACGCCGCCAGCGGTGGCGACGACGACGACGACAACGCCGACGATGGCGGTGGCGACGACGACGGCGGCGGAGGCGACCACGACGACGACGGTGGCACCGGCCACGATGATTGCGACGACGACTAACGACAAACGACGGAGTCGGCGGCAACAACGACGTCGAGTGCGGCGACGACGACGACTATTGAGACGGCGGTGGCGGCTGCGACGAGGACGACGACGACGACCACGACGGTGGTGGCGTTGGCCGCGGTGTCGACGACGGCGGCGGCGGCGAAGACGACGACGACGACGACGATGACGGCGACAAAGACGGCGGCGGCGCCGGCGACGATGGCAGCGACGACGTCGACGGCGGCGTAGGCGACGACGACGACGACGGCGATTGCAGCGGCGGCGACGATGACGACGATGGCGACGGCGGCGGCGGCGACGACGACGGCGGCGGCGGCGGTGGCGGCGGCGACGGCGGCGACGAGGACGACGACGTGGATGACGGCGGCGGCGGCCACGCGGCGACGACGATGGTGGCGACGGCGGCGGCGGCGACGACGACCACGATGGCGACGACGGCGGCGGCAGCGCCTGCGACGACGACGGCGACGACGACGACGGCGACGTCGGCGGCGGCGGTCGCGGCGACGGCGGCGGCGACGACGACGACGGTGACGACGGCGGCGGCGACGACGACGACGTCGGCGGCGATGGCGGTGGTGTCGGCGGCGACGACGACGACGACGGTTGCGGCGGCGACGACGATGACGGCGGCGGCAGCGCCGGCGGCGACGACGGCGACGACGGCGATGGCGGCGGCGACGACGACGACGACGAAACCCCGGAGGGTCGACGGGGGAGGGTGTACCGGCTGCCGGGCCGCGCTGGGCCTTTTTGGCATTCTATGTGGGCCTTCTGTGGAATCGTTGAACCAGGATGCCGAAATTTCGGGACGGAGGAGGAGAAGGATGAGGAGGAGGAAGAGACGGAGGAGGAGGGGGAGGAGGAGAGGAAGGAGATGGAGGATGAGGGAAGATGATGGATGCAGGCAATCTCAGGAGCAGGATGAGAAGAGCAGCGCGATGAGGGGCAGGAGGGGAAGACGTGAGGGAAAGGGAATGGGACCGGGGAGGGGGGCGAAACGGGAAGAGGGGGGGTGAGGATGGGGAGGAGGATGAAAAGGATGAGGAATGGAGGAATTGAAGGTTGGAGGACTGGAGCAATGGAGGAATGGAGGAATGGAGGAATGGATGATGAGGGGGGAGGAGGAGGAGGAGGAGGAGGAGGAGGAGGAGGAGGAGGAGGAGGAGG
>CAUYUJ010014660.1:0-57500 GCA_963575745.1 Prorocentrum cordatum
AGGTAAGACGTCTCTCGCCGCCGCCGATTTGGACGGGTAGCGATTGTCGTTCTCTGGTGTCCCTGCTGGCGGCACTTGCAGGGCAGCCATCACCTCGGCCATCATGCCGCTGCTGAGCTCCATCTTGCTAGTGTAGCCGATTTCGTAGTCTTGACGAAATCGAACTTATCCCGGTGCCGTTCAGTTCCGCCGCCGTGGTCTATAGAACACCTGCGCAATGGTCGCGTCGACGCCAACCTCCCGCTGTCCGCGGTCATGCAAGCTCCGCTAGCAAATCGAAATCGCCGTTTTTTCTCCCTCGCCAGATCGCGCGGCAGCGCCGATCCCAAGTCTGTCGCGGGCCTTTGGGTCCAGGCCAGCGCCGCAAGCGCCGAAGCCTCACGCCTTTCATGCTTGACCCAGAACACTGGCGGAGAGCAGCAGGGGCCAGTTCCCGAGGTTTTCGACTCCGCCCCCCCCCCTTTCCCCCTCCTCCCACTAATACAACACTATCAGTGCTCGACCAAGGTTTACGAAAATAATATTGTAGCTGGGTCCAACTTCAATCGCACCCTAGTCGGGCTCGATCCACCTTTAATAGAACCCTACAATGGCTGGACCCGAATGTTCGTTCCAGCTCTGATGGAAGTCTAAAACCTAAGACAGCTGGATCCAACTAGCATCCTAGTTGGATTCGATCAGTTCTGGTATAAAAATTGTACAGCTGAGTCCAACTCCGGTTGAACTGTACGGGTGTTCGATCCTACCTACCAGACCACCCCAAGCCAGCCCGAAGACCCGAATTTCGGGTTGGGGGGGGTACGGGTTCAATCTGTGTTCTTTCATTGTTCCCCGAATCCCCCGCCACTGGAAATGGAAGGCAAGTCGAAGCCTTCTGGTTGGGCTGGGGTGGCTTGGTGGGTGGTGACAATTCTACCTTCAGATTGAAACGACTCAGTCCAACCTTCATAACATCCTCCTAAGGTTCGACAGTCGTCGTCCTCGTCGTCCTCGTCGTCCTCGTCGTCGTCGTCGCTGCCGGACGGCGCCGGCGCTGGTGCCAACGCTCGCCGTCGTCGGTTGCAACTGGTGAAAGGGGGGAAAGGGGGAGGGGTTCGACACCCCCCCGTTAATTCGCCCCCCCCCCCCCCCCGCCCCCCGATTCGACCCTTCCGCACCCCGCCCTAGAGCCCTCACCCGCCCCCCCCGCCGGCACCCACTCCCGATTGCGATTCGAGCCCCCCCTCCCACTCGAGCCGCCCCCCCTTCCAAACGTCCACAGAACGCGCTCTTCCACCTATCTGTATATGATGCACACGCATATGTGTATACAACTGTGTATACGCGCGCAGTGGTCAGACTCGAAGGCGCATATGTCGCTGCGCCGCTTGTTCTCGACGGGCACAAGTGGACGACGCCGACACAACTGCAGACTCACAGCAAACCCTGCGACCCACGGCCCAAGTAGACGCACTCGGCTCCGCGGCAAACCCCATGGCAATCCCTGCGCTTCAGGTGGAGTTTGCCCTGGTGGCCGCAGCGCCATCGCCAAGACGTAAGGCCGCGCGTCAGCACAAACAGCGTGGCGACATATGCATGTACGGATCTTGGTGAATGGATGCGGATGCAGACGCAGAGGCCTTAATTTGATCACTCAACCGCACTCGCACACAACAGTGCAACGACACGTTTGCGCGTCGATGTAGTAAGGTGTGAACGTAAGCGTATACATATATATATATATATATATGTGTGTGTGCACCCACGCGCATCCACATGGACAAGCTGTGTGTATTGTTTCTGTCGGGCGCGTCCGTAGGGGCACCCTTCCGAGTCACGTAAAAGTATCGCATTCATGGGAGAGTCGCCAACCACCAAGGACGACCACACATGACAAATATGGACCACCAGGAGGACAAAGAGGGACTGGCCCCTCCGAACCACTCTTCCTATAGCTCGTGGGTGAACAGACGAAGTGCCCCACACCTCGAGCCTCGAGGGGCCGCGGCCAAAGTCAGGCCTGCAGTCGAAGGCTGCCCTCTCAACCCTCTGGGCGTGCTCGCACTAAGGCGGCGCTCGCAGACCGTCCGGGGCTTTCGCTAGAGACAAGCAAAAACAACATGGACATAAACTGTCCAAGGTCCGCGCGGATTTCCTGGGCCAGCGCTGACCCCCCTCTGTTGGCGCGCGGAACTCCCCGGCCCAGCGCCGATCCAAGGAATCCGCGCGTCATGCGCTCAGCCGACTTCTCCAACTAAAGGATCAAACTCTATACACCGACGCGTTTTCTGGTCCTGCGCTGACACTTGCACAAGAAAGCGGATCCTGGTGTATACGGGATCGTGGTGTACTGGTGTATACGCTTTTCGTTGTCCCCCCCTGGAAACAAAACAAATAACAGTATACACCGCACCACCCCGACGTCGCCCCAGGCCCTCAAAAAAAACCTGGGAGTGAAGAACAGCCCGCCACTGGTAATGTATATGTTCCGGGTGTTGCTAGAAGCGCCCCTGACCCAAGGTGCCCCCAGGATTTCCGGGGAGGCCCCCACGGCCTCCAGAGCACCCCTCACGAGGCCCAGAGGGCCCCCGGGGGCTCCAACATTGAGCGAAAAGCTGGGGGCACCTTGGGCCAAGGGCACTTTTAACACCCCCCGAATGTTTCGGGGATGGACAAACCTCCCTTTAGTAAAACGTGGTTTAGTGAAAACGACTTCGGGCCCAAACCTGGCAGGCGCAACCCTGGAAAATAACGGCCATGGCGCCCTCTCGAAGACCGAAAACGGACAATTCACTAATCGACGTGTCACTGTTGGGGGTTCTGTCCACCCCCGAATGTTCCAGTTTCCGACGTTGATGTCCCCCGGCTCACCGGCTGGCTCCAGCAGAGGCCGTAGCCGGGCTCCGCGCCGCGCCGGCGCTCGGCATAGCCGCCGTGGCCGAGGTTGCTCGGGCCGAGGCCGCCGCCGCCGGGGCCGCCGTGGCCGTGCACGACCAGGGCCTTGGCGGGGCCATCCCGACGGGGGGCCTGTATGACTGTATGTAAAGGGAAACTGGGACACACAAATAAATACACACAAATAAAAAGATTCCCCATATTTTCCTATATTTTCTATGTTTTTGTCCTCCCCACCACTTCCCATATTTTCCCATATTTTCCTAGGGATCGACGAATAATTGTGTCTGTGTGTTTTTTCCCCTCCTGAGTATGACCTCAAAGGTACCTGCTACATAGGCCGAAACCTCAAGTTCAGAGAGAGGGACTCGATCTGGCTGTGACAGACGGGGCGAGGGCAGAGGGCTGCCACTCTGTGCTGAGGAGGCATCTGGGTGGGGGGGCTCTGTGATCACCTGTGGGTGTGCTAATCGTCGGTGGCGAGCGAGGGGGGAAGCGAGAAGGAGAAGGTTTTCTCAGAGGGCGGCGGGACTGCTCAGAAGCAAATGATCTTTCTACTTCGGCGGTTCGGCATTGGGCGGAAGGGGGGGGTGTCTGGATGCGGACCTCTGCTTAAAGCGGCTGTTTGGAACAGTGCGTCCATTATGAGGGAGGCTCCACCTGCCTGAAACGGGCGCCAAAAACAGCCAAGATTTAGTCCATGGGGGTGGGGGGAGGAGGGGTGCGAGGGCCCGAGCCGATCGGCAAAGCAAGGAGAGAAAACGATCACCGATGGGTGTGCTAACTGGTTTGCGGGGTTCTACCCACCTTGGGGCCCTTCAGTCGGGGATGTGGAACAAGTTGTGAGCAGGCTTGCAGACAAGTTGGTCAAGAGGTTCAGCGGGTCGTTACGAACCTGAATCCTGAGATGCTCAACCTGCCTTGAGTTTTTAGGAGGGCCTCGGAACCATGTTACGATCGCTGCTTTTGCACATGAGGGGCGGCAACCTTACAATGCCTTCGGCATGGACAACGGGTAGGATTTCAAGGACAAGGGGCGTGATTTTCAAGAACATCGGGGTGGAAGTGGTTTACAGAAGAGCGCGGTCGTTTAAACCTCGACACTCCTTAACATAGGAGAGACACGTGTAAAGTTTGTTTGCTTGCCACGGTTTACAGAGCCTGTCAGCAAGCGACGAAGTGGTCATTAGCGCCATTCACCAACAATCGCAACCAGACAACAATCTGAACACAGAAACGCCCGAATCGGACATCTGAGATCGGACGCGCGTGAATCAGCAACCTGAGCCCGGCAGCGCTCTAATCAGCAATCTTGGCACTAATCGGCAAAAAGGGGAACGCCGAAATCAGCAATCCGCGCGCTGAACCGCTCCAAACGGCAATCTGAACGGAAAACGGGTCGAATCGGCAATCTGCGCACAGAAAGGAAAAGTCTGAACACAGAAACGCCCGAGTCGGCAATCTGCACCAGGAAATGGCAGAATTGGCAATCTGAGCTCGGAGCTGCTCGAATCGGCAATGTGGGACTCACTGGGGCCTCCTGCCAGGCAAATCCTCACATGTGGATGACCCACATCCTCGTATGATTGCACTGGGACGTCCACTGAATGGGTTCTTCCCATCCGCGGGCCCCAGGTATCTGAAGCCCTTTCCTGGGGGCAACTGCGGTCCTGGATTATTGTTTGATTGCCCCAATACTCACAAACGGCCCACAGAAACCGAACCGGAAGAACATGATCGACCCACGAACCCGGAAAGGGGTATAGAAATGTGAAGCATGGGTATGGTTCAAGACACCAAATTTGGGAGTCGGACAATTGCAGTGCTCAAGATAGCGATGGTGATGTACAATGCCAGGGGCTGTGCTGCCGTGCTTGAATAAACTGAGGCGCGCCATGCCGCGTTGAAATGCTGTGCTGTAGCCGGGAAATGATTAGAACAAAATGAACAAGACGATCGTTTTGAATGATCTGCAGACGGCAACGCCCAAAGAGTATCATTAAGTGACATTCGCCCTTCAATGTTGGCAGCGTGCGCAGGCGTGCACCATGGGCCAAGTTATTGATGGGCCATGTTTTGGCTTGCGCGACCGGTGGCGACATTGGGAGGCGGATGCCACTTAATGCCCGGGTGCTCTTCCAAGCTCATCCTTCACAGGGCCGCTGGCGTGGGCGGTTCCACGTTCTGCCGTGCGGCTTCGTTCCCACAGTCGGATGGCTAACGTGCACCGCGCAATGCAGACGAGACGTTCTTCCATAACATTGACAGGCGGATGTCGCTTCATGCGACGGGCCCCGCCTGGTCTGATTCAACGTCGTTTTGGCTTCCATCCCTGTGCCACTTTTGTTATAAACTTTTCTCACGGGGAGCATTGTGGATCAGGTCGTCCGTGGCGTCAGAGTCCCGATCGAACTGGTCTGGATCTTAAGTTCAAACTGCCTGAACGCATAACTCAGATCTGGCCGCAATCGAGACGCGCGGATCGCTCGACCAGCTGAAGCTCAAGATTCGCTGTCAGTCCGGAAGCGTGACGAACCGACAGGAGGAGATTCGGAACAGTTCTGTTCACTGTTGCGTCGTAGATCAAATCTTGCCTGGCATCCGAATCCTGAGTGAACTGAGCTGGGCCTCGAGCTCGAGCTGCCTTGGCGCAGCGCTCGGCCAGAGCTGATTGCAATGGAGAATTTACAACATACTTATGTTCTGCAACAGTGCGACATCATGATCAGCATCAGCATCAGCATCAGCATCATCATCATCCTCATCGTCGTCAGCACCATCATCAGCAGCATCAGCATCACCATCATCATCATCATCATCATCATCATCAGCAGCAGCAGCAGCAACATCATAATTCTCGTCCTCATCCTCATCCTCATCCTCAACGTCACCACCATCTCAATCATCATCATCATCGTCATCATCATCGTAATCCGCATTCGCATGATCCTCATCATCACCATCCTCATCTGTCTCATCATCCTGGTCGTCCTCAGGCTCATGATTAGCATCCTCATCATCATCATCCTCATCCTCATCCTCATCTCCATCATCATCCACACCATCATGATTAACGACAACAGCACCATCACCATACATCACCATCAAATATCATCATCATCCTCATCCCCATCACCGTCCTCATCATCGTCATCATCATCATCAACATCTATCAGCACCACCACCATAAACATCACCATCATCACCTTCCTCCTCCTCCTCCTCCCTCCCTCCGTCTCCCTCTCCTTTCTCCTCCCTCCTCCCCTCCCATCACTCCCCTCTCCCTCTGGCAACTGCCAGCCATCGACGTCATCGTCGTCGGCTTCTTCGTCGCCGCTCTCCTTCTCTGCCTGGGCCCTGCTGGCGCTCCAGCCTTCAACCGCGCGGGACAGGCCCGAAGGCGCCCGCGACGGTTTCGTCGGCCGAGGCTTCGCTCAGGAGCCGCCCGTCTGGCAGGACAGCGTGAGCCCTGTCGAATCCGGGGCCAAGTCTGCTTGCGCGGTGCCCGGCCGCCAGCTGGTCGTACACGTGTGTGAGCAGAGCGTCAGGCGCGCCACCGGGATTCGGCAGCGCTTTACCCCGCCCATGGTTACGAACATCACGGAACCGCCGTCGAGCGATTCCTGCAAGAGAAGCGCAACTCCAAACAAACGCGCTCTGTAGGACAGCCCTCTATACATCGCCGGCATGTAACTCTGGCCAACGTCGTTGTTGCCGCAGGCTGCAACCGTGCCGTCGCTCTGGAGCAAGACCGTGTGAGAGCCTCCCGCGGTGACGTGCGTGTAGGTCTGGCCTTCCTCTAGCGCCGACACCTCGCACTGGCCTTCGTTATTGCTGCCGCAGGCTGCAACCGTGCCGTCGCTCCTGAGCAAAACCGTGTGCATGCGTCCTGCGAATGCGTCCGTGTAGGTCAGCGCCTCCTCCAACGCGGGCACGTCGCACTGGCCGTCTGTGTTGCAATCACAGGCTGCAGCCGTGCCGTCGCTTCTGATCAAGACCGTGTGAGAGCCTCCAGCGGCGACGTGCGTGTAGATCAGCCCTCCCTCCAGCGTCGGCACATCGCACTGGCCCTCGTCATTGAGGCCGCAGGCTGCAGCCGTGACGTCGCTCCTGAGCAGGACCGTGTGGGAGCCTTCCGCGGCGACGTGCGTGTAGGCCAGACCTCCGTCCAGCTCGGGCAAGTCGCACTGACCGAAATCATTGAAACCGCAGGCCGCAGCCGCGCGAGACCGTGTGGTAGCCTCCAGCGGTGACGTCCGTGTAGGTCAGGCCTCCCTCTAGCGCTGGCACGTCGCATTGGCCATGGTCACCGCAGCCGCGGGCTGCAACCGTGCCGTCGCCCTTGAGCAAGACCGTGTGCATGCGTCCCGCGGCGACGTCCGCTGGCACGTCGCACTGGCCGTAGGCATTGAAGCCGCAGGCTGCAACCGTGCCGGCGCTACTGAGCAAGACCGTGTGGTGGCATCCCGCAACGGCGTGAGTGTAGGTTAGCCCTTCCTCCAAATCCAGCAAATCGCACTGGTCGAAATCACCGTTGCCGCAGCAAGCCCACGTGCCGTCACTACTGACCAAAACCGTTGGAAGCACCCCGCGGCGACGTGCGTGAATGTCATGCCTCCGTTCAAATCTGCCACGTCGCATTGGCCGTCATCACTGCGGCCGCAGGCTGCAACCGTGCCGGCGCTACGGAGCAAGACCGTGTGAAGAAATCCCCCGGCGACGTGCGTGTAGGTCAGGTCATCCTCTAACTCCGGCACGTCGCACTGGCGTAGGCATTGAAGCCGCAAGCTGCAACCGTGCCAGCGCTACTGAGCAAGACCGTGTGGTGGCCTCCAGCGGCTACATGCGTGTACGTCAGGCCTCCCACCATCGCTGGCAAGTCGCACTGCCCGAAGTCATTGTTGCCGCAGGCTGCAGCCGTGCCATCGCTCCGGAGCAAGACAGTGTGGTGGCCTCCAGCGGCGACGTGCGTGTAAGTCAGGCCTCCCTCGGGCGCCGGCACGTCGCACTGACCGAAGCCATTGCTGCAGTGAGCGTCAACTGTGCCGTCGCTATGGAGCAAGACCGTGTGGAAGCGTCCCGCGGCGACGTGCGTGTAAGTCAGGCCTCCCTCCAGCGCCGGCACGTCGCACTGGCCTTCGTTGTTAAGGCCGCAGGCTGCAACCGTGCCGTCGCTCTTGAGCAAGACAGTGTGGGAGCCTCCCGCGGCGACGTGCGTTTATTTCAGGCTTCCCTCCAGCGCTGGCACGTCGCACTGACCGAAGTCATTGTTGCCGTGAGCGTCAACTGTGCCGTCGCTGACGAGCAAGATCGTGTGAGATATCCCCGCGGCGACCATTTGTGGGTGCGGGCTTGGGGCGCTCGAGCCCCTAAAAGAAGGGCAGAGGCTCGAGCTTGGGAGAAGGCGGAGGGACAGAGGCGGATGAAGGGCGAGGATGGTGGAGGACGGCGAGGAGGACAGGCGCGGGGAGGACGAGAAGGAGGGTGCTTTACGCAGACACGCTGCCGCCGATCCGCTGGTTTAATGTTTGGCCCCTTGATGTCGCAGCTCTGCCGCGACTGAGACCTGCGACCATGAGGCCACGGGAAGTTTGCAAAGGGGGAAACGGGCAAGGGGAGGAGCAAGGACACTTCGGAGTCGCACATCGCAAGGAGGAGGAGGAGGAGGTGGAGGAGGACTTCACGCTTTCCATCCTCCCTTCTCCTCCACTTTCTCCCCTCCTCCCCCTCCTCCTCTTCCGCCTCGGCATTCTCCTCCTCTTCCTCCTCCTCCTCTTCTCATATCCCTCCTCCCTCATCGCTTCTCACCTCGCCCCCCGTCTCTTGAGCAAGAGGATGCTCGTATTCACGATCATCCTCCCCCTACTTCCCCTCATCATTCATTATTGCGATTACCAATGCGATGACTAAAACATGTTACGAGTGTTCCCATTCGTCTGCATCACGATCGCCATCACCATCATCACAATCATCGTCACCGTCGCCACCATCATCCTCATTATCGTCATCACCATCGACCGTCTCGTAACCTTGACCCCAACAAGCACCAACACCATTACCCTTTATCCTTCTCTCCTCATCGTCACATCAACACTTCCCTCCTTCTGCTCTCCCTCCTCCTTTCCTCCTCCCCCTCTGCTTGCTCCCCTATCGCGGACCCCTTTCCTCAACAGCAACCCCCCTTCTCTTCCCCCATTCTCATGCTCCACCGCCCTCGGACTCCTGGCGGAGCTCGCTCGCTTTCCCAACACTGAAAAGACAACTTCGCGACACCTGACGCGCGGCGGCCAGGATCCGCTGCGAAAGGATGCGCGTCGAGGATGCCAGCGTCGAAAAGCAGGGAGATAGGGCGACTGGACATCAAGAGGCCCTGACGAGGGCCGCCCCACGACCCCCGATCTTATGTTCGTGCGCTAGGCCGCGATTATGTCCTTCCTGCTAGACAGCCCCTGAGCAATTGCCATGATACCTCTAAGATGCCCTCTGGGGGGCCCAATGAAACTGCAAGAGGTCCCAAGAGGTCCTCCAAGAAGACTCGCGCCAAATTTCTCGATGTTGTTTCTCTTCACCCCCCAACAAGACACGCTCGACCCACGAACCCGGAAAGGGAACTAGAACTGCGAGGCATGGGCACGTTTCAAAGCACATCAATTGGGCGATGGGCAGTGGCAATACTAAAGAGACCGATGCTGATGACAATGTTGTACCATGTGCAATGTTGTGCAATGGTGTGCAATGTTGTGCAATGTTGTGCAATGTTGTACCATGTGCAATGTTGTGCTGCGCTGCGCTGCACCGCGCCGCCCAATGACCTTTCCAGGGGACGCGCCAGGGGACGCGCCAAGGGACGTGCCAGGGGACGCGCCGCGAGACACGCCGGGGGGGGGCACGCCGCGTAACGGCCGACGCACCAGGGGACGGGCCAGGGGACGTGCCAGGGGACACACCGCGGGACGTGCAAGGGGGATGTGCCACGGAACGTGCCAGTGGATGTGCCAAGGGACGTGCCAGGGGACGCGCCGCGCGACGAGCCAGGGTGCCAGGGGGGCGCGCCACGGGACCCGCCACGGAGCGTGCCAGGGAACATGCCAGGCGACGCGCCAGGGGAAGCGATAGATAGAAATGTGCAGCATGGGCATTGTTCAAGCCACCAGATTTGAGCGACGGGTAATTGCAATGCTCGAGGTAGCGATGGTGATGTGCAATCCCAGGGACTGTGTTGTACTGCTCTGTGAGGAACTGAGACGCACCATGCCGCGTCGAAGTGCTGTGCACTATTGCATGGTGGATCAGGTCGCCCGTGGCGTCAGAATCCCGATCGAACTGATCTGGATCTTGAGCTTGCGCTGCCTGAGCTATCCGCAATCGAAACGCGCGGGGCGCTCGCCCAACTCGAGCTCAAGGTCCGATTCAGGTCGGAAGCAAAACGAACCGAAAAGGGACGAATCGGAACAGTTCTGTGCTCCGTTACGTCGTGGACCAAATCGTCCCTAGCATCCGAATCCTGACAGAACTGAGCTAGGCCTCAAACTGCCTGGGCGCCTTACTCGCCCAGATATGATTACAACCGAGACCCTATGAACGGATTACGTTCCGCAACAGGACGAAGTGATGAGGGCGAATCCAAGCCGAGGCGATATGCATCGAGAAGGGGCGGGCCGAAACGCCGACGATGACAACGACGGCGGGCGGAGACGACAGCGACCACGGCTCCAGCACGGGACCACTATGTTAGATACCCACCTGAGTGGCCTTGACACGTAAAAACATATGGCTCCAGCTCGGGACCACCATATTAGATACCCGATGGGGGAATATGGAGAACCACCAGCCCGCGAAACTGCACCATGTTATCACACAGCTGGCGTTGATTTGTGGATTTTGCCTGGCTCTTGTGGGCCGCCACGCTGGGGGCGCCCAGACGACCACATGTTAGATAGCTCGGGACCCCATGTTGATTATCCCCCTGGGTGGCCTGGACACGTGAAAACACGTGGTTCCAGCTCGGGACCACCACGTTAAATGATACCCCTCTGGGTAGTCTGGACACGTGAACACACTTGGCTCCAGCGAGGGGCCACCATGTTAGATACATGTTCTGAATGACCTGGACACATGAAAACACGTGATTTCAGCCAGGGGCAAGAAGCAACCATCGTACCTTCTCCCCCCCCCCCTGGGTGGCCTGGACACGTGAAACAACGTGGTTCCAGATCGGGACCACCATGTTAGATACCCCCCTGGGCGGCCTGGACACGTAACAACTCGTGGTTCAAGCTCGGGACCCGCATGTTGATTATCCCCCCTGGGTGGCCTGGACACATGGAAACACAGTGTTTCAGCTCGGGGCCACCATATTAGATACCTCCCTGGATGGCTTGGACACGTGAAGACACAAGGTTCCAGCTCTGGGGCACAATGTTGAATACCTCTCTGGGCGGCCTGGACCCGTGAAAATAACCCCATGCCCACGATAATAATGTACCCCCCCTTAAGTCGTTAGAATTTTTATCGTCGACCAATAAGAGTTTGGTCGGGGGCACGGGGGCGCGGAGGCCGAACTTCATTATCACTGGGAAAGTTCGCCATCGAGGTTACTTCCTTCTCATGCTTCTCGTGCTCTTCCTCCTTCTCACAATTATAATAGTTCTTCTCTTCTTTATGTATAGTTCTCTTTATATTTCTTTTTCTTATTGTCTCCCTGCCCCCGTGAACTTGTTTATCGCTGGGGTTGATTATCCTGGGAAAACTAAGCACATGAGCTACCCTACACGAGCAGATTAACATGTTAATTTCCACTAAGCGTTTACAAAGTAAACCTAATAAGTTTTGAATTTTGGATGTTTGCTTCTTCCTCTTCTTCTGCTTCCCCTGCTCTTCCTCCTTCTCATCCTTCTGCTCTTTCTTTTCTTCTTTCTTTATCTCTCTCTCTTTCTATTTCTGTTTCTCCTTGTCTCCCTGCCCCCTGAACTTGTTTATCGCTGTGGTTGATTATCCTGGGGGAACTAGGCAGAGCGAGCAGATGGAAACCTTAATTTCCATTAAGCGTTTACAAATTAAATCTAATAAGTTTTGAACTTTGGATGTTCGCTTCTTCCTTCTCCGCTCCTCTCTCCTCCTCCTGCTCCCCCTGCTCTTCTTGTTTTCCTTATATATATGCATGTTCTTTGGATTTCCTTCTCTCTCTGGCAGCTTGATATCTCTTTGTGCTGGCTCTGGCGGGCAACTTTTATTATCCCCCGAAAACCCCGAACTTTATTATTCCTTAGGGTTTATTATCGGGGGCATGGGGTTACGTGGTTCCAGCTCGGGGCCACCATGTCAGATACCCCGAAGGGAAATCTGGAACATCACCAGCCGAAGAACCTGTCAAGTTATCATACATCTGATCTTGCCGGGCTCTTGTGGACCCTCCCACGCTGGGGGCGCCCAAGCGATCACATGTTAGATGCCCCCCGTGGGTGGCCCGCACACGTTGGAAACACACGGCTACAGCTCGGGACCACCATGTTCGATACCCCCTCTGGGTGGTCTGGGCACGTACAAAAACACGCGGTTCTAGCTCGGTGCCACCATGTTAGACACCCCTCTGGGTGGTCTGGACACGTGAAAACACATGGTTCGTTCTCGGTGCCCCAGTGTCAGATGATACCTCTCGTGGTGGCCCGCACATGTTAAAAATACGTGGTTCCAGCTCGGGACCCCCATGTTAGATACCCCCACGGGCGACCTGGGCACGTGAAGCCAAGCATTTCGCCTGAGACAATTCTGGCCCCCAGGAGAGGAGTAAACCATAGGAACAAGACAAGCGTTTCGCTCGAGATATCCTCAACTAATTCTGCAAACCAAGCGTTTCGCTGGAGACATGCCCTGGAGCCCACAAGCGGCCCACAGAAGCAGAACTAGAGAAAAAACGCCAAGATTGGAAAACAAACAACGGCGGACAGGGCAGTGCAACAAAGGATGGGGAGCGGAGAAGAGGGCAAGAACGGGACCCAGACCTCCTCGCGTCACGAAAACATCACGACGTACGGCTCTTAAAGCTGCTTGCGCTCTGGGCCCTTGCTGGGCCTCCAGAGCGTCGAACAACGACCGCTCAGGCTGAAGAGCCGGTCCGGGGAGAAGGGGTCGGAACCTCCAGGCGCTCACGGTCTGAGCAAAGCACGACGTTGGCGGACTCGTGAGCGAGATGGGCAGACGGTGGGGCGGGGGGAGGAGGAAGACGAGGAAGATCGGCACGGGGCGGGCCCGAGAAGACGGAAGCGGGGAAACCACGGGAGGGCTCACGCCCTCTCGCCAGCGGTCGCGGGTCGCGCGAGGCCTGGTCCCAGGTTGCAGCCGGGGCTCCACAGCCACGCAAACTCTGGGCGCGCGGGGGGCACTGCTGAGCCCGGCGCGTGCTGAGCGGCTGGGCGGTGCGCCACGCCACCGCCTTCCCTGCCAGTCGGCGCGCGGAGGAACATGTTAGACTCGATGATCCTCAGGACGCGTGCTAGCGCCAGCGGGTGCTTGGCCACCAAGGCCCTGCGGCACGACGCAGGCGATGCAAACAAGGGCCAGAGCACAGGCTGCGTGTCATCGGCGGAGCTGAACGGAGCAAGCACATATTGGGCTAATTATCGCACATCCTGACGATCAGCGATCGCTCACAGAGGGCACGCTCCCCGACACTGGGCGGCAAGAACGGACGACTAATCTCACTGGCCCTCCGGGCTGCAGGTGGCCTAGCGGTGTGCTCCAGGCCCACCGCTGCACTTGAACCCGCTCTCCCTATCCCCTCTCCATGGCCTCAACTTCGGCGGACTGCTGCCCATTTTTTGGTTCTCAGATTGGAAAAGCCGATGTGCAAACACCATCATTGAACACTTACTTTCTGGTACTGTTTGGGCTGTAACAGGGGAGCCCGAACGACAAACAGTTTCTTCCACCGCCCCGCGCTTGTTCTCAACTGACTCCCAGCGCGGCACAAGAGGCCCCCAAGACGTTGCCCACGACGGCTAAAGAGGCTCCTAGCAAGCCCCCAAGAATTTCCCAAGATGGAAAAAAAGAAACCGCATACACATAAACTCTTGTAAGTCCGAGCGGAATTCTTGAATCTGCTCTGGCCTTCTCCCTGGCGCGTGGAGCGCGCCAGGGGCGGCGCCAGAGGCGCCGTCATGAGGCTCCAACGCCGATTCGAGAAATTTGCGCGGACCTCTGAATTTATAATTCCCTACCTAGGCTCTGCCTAGAAGGGTTCGTACTCTCTGGGCTTAAAGGGCGGGGCAGTGGAACGCGCCCCGGGCGGTTCCCCCAGTATCCGCCCCGCGGTTCCCCCAGTTGCGCCCCCTTAGCTTAGCTTTGCTTATCTCATCTTAGCTTAACCTAGCTTAACTTAGCTTAGCTTAGCACAGCTTAGCACAGCTTAGCCTAGCCTAGCTTAGCTTAGCTTAGCTTGGCTTAGCCCAGCCTAGCCTAGCTGAGCTTAGCTTAGCTCAGCTGAGCTTAGCGCAGCATTAGCATAGCATAGCATAGCATAGCATAGCATAGCGCAGCATAGCATAGCATAGCATAGCAAATAGTAGCATAGCGCAGGCAAAGCAAAAACACGACCAAGCAACATCAACAACACCAGCAACGCAAAAGCAACAACAAAGGCAAAAGCACAGGCAAAGGCAAAAGCAAAGGCAAGAGCAACAGCAAAGGCAATGCACACCAAAAGCAGCACCAGTGCGAAAGTGTAGATGTAAATGTAGATGTAGGTGTAGGTGTAGATGTGGATGTAGGTGTAGATCTAGATGTAGATGTAGGTGTAGATGTAGATGTAGAAATGAGTCTTGCTGTTGATGTAGACGTAGGTGTAGATGCAGGTGTAGATGTAGATGTAGCTGTAGGTGTAGATGTATGTCTAGATGTAGATGTAGGTGTCGATGTAGATGTAGGTGTAGATATAGATGTAGATGTAAAGAACTCCCCAGTGCCCCGCCCTCATCGCCGTGCCTGCTTGCTTTTGCTGCTGTCTCGGCGACTTGTTGCCTGCTTCTGCTGCTGCTTCACCTACGGCGTTGCGTCGGCGTTTCTGGCGCTGCTACTACTACTACTACTCCTCCTCCTCCTCCTCCTCCTCCTACTACTACTACCACTACTACTACTACTACTACTACTACTACTACTACTACTACTACTACTACTACTACTACTACTACTACGACTACGACTACGACTACGACTACGACTACGACTACTACTACTACTACTACTACTACTACTACTACTACTACTACTACGACTACGACTACGACTACGACTACGACTACGACTACGACTACTACTACTACTACTACTACTACTACTACTACTACTACTACTACTACTACTACCGCTACTGCTACAACTACGACGATGCGGAGAAGGAGGAGGACGGCATTTACCGCTCCTACTAATGTTGCTTTCCTAGAGGCTCCAACTCCTAGGTAGGGTCGCACTGGGATAATTATTTCATTGCGTGATCCGTGACACGACGTTCCCAACAGATCCCCAAGATATTTGAAGAGCCCCTCAAGAGGGTCGAACCTGCCCCCGAGATGATCCTGGAAGCTTCCGAGAAGGCCCCCAAGACGGCCTCGACAGGAGTTCCCGAGAGGCTCTGCTCCCCAGAGGCCCTCAAGAGGCCCCCCCAGGAACGCCAAAGTTCCCCGAGGCGTAGCAGTGAGCCACCAGGAGGCCCCCAGGGCAGCCTGAAGGGACCGCACCAGGAGACTTCAAAGACGGCCGAGGAAGCTTTTGAGACGACAGCGGGTATTCAAGAGTCCCCCCCGATGATACGTCCAAAGGCCCCCAAGAGAAGTGCACATCCCCGAGAGGCTCCAAAACCTGCAACACATATATAAACAAAACTACCGATGAAGACCAGGCGAGCCTGGCGAGAGTTCTCTCGATCCCACCAGCCAGCTGGGCTGTAGGTCGCATGGGGGGCGTGTCCTCAAACCTTTCAGCAATCCTTGAATCCCAAGGGAGAAGTCCCCCTCCCTGTAGCCCCTCCCCATGGTCCCGATTTCGGCAGACTGTTGGGCTTCAAGGCTTAATTTTTCGCCTGTAAGACCGAATACGCGGACGTGCAAAACCAACACCCGTCTCTTGTTCCCCATACGTCCCTCCAGATGCTGCTAAGAGGCCCTCAAGACAACCCAGGGGGCCACCAAGATAGACGAGGAAACACACGAGTAGTGCCCAAAACGGCCCACAAGAAACCGCCGATATGCCCGGAAAAACGGCCTGCCGGGCCTTCCCGAAGAAACTTCGAATAGCATCGAAAATCGGGTTGGAAACCTTTGGGCGGCCCAGTGAGCCACCGAGACGCCCCAGCTACGGCCTGAAAAAGCCTTTGGGAGACTTACAAACGGCCTACACGGAACCTTGCACGTATCCACTAAAAAGACACTGGCGCCCCTCAGAAGCCTCCTAGACGAGCGCAAGTCCCCGAAAGGACCCAAATACTGCAATCAATGTATCTGAAACGACGGCCGATGACCCCAAGAGGTTGGCGAAAAAATCCATCAATAGTGGTGCCGCAATACTGTCGTTCTGGCGCGACTTTTTCCCCCGCTCCTCCCAGTCATCGCCCGCCCGCTCTTCTGAGCATCACTCGACCACACGGGACCAGATCACATCACGCAGTGGCGCACTGTGCTGCTTTTGGGGGCAGAACCATACCCACCGACCCGAACAAAGAACACTATCCACGAACTGTTCGCCGCGGCAAGGCACAAGCACTCCGCGCAGGCGCTCGAGTTGCGGGGGGCGCTTGGCAAACCGACTGTCTGGCTGCAAAAAAAAAAAAACGCGCGGGGAGGAGCGGCCACGGAGTGGCAGGAGGGGAGGGCGCCCACCGCGGAAAAAGCATTTCACGGGGAGCGCGCCGGTGCGGCCAGCTGGGGCTGAGGTAACTTGGCAGTGGGCGTGGGACGGCACCACGGCCACACCCAGGGACCGAAGCCAGGGCTGCAGACGCTGGGAACGTGAAGGCGCAAGGTGCGCCAGTACGTCAGGACAAGCAACAGCCCAACAAAAACCCACGGGGGCTGCGGGAGCGGGAGCATCCGCTTGTTCGCCACGTTGCCGATGACGTCAATCTTTGCTGCGAAGGGTCGGCGCCAGCTGGGCGCGGGACCGCGGTCCAAGTGACAATACGAGAAGCCCGCGAGGGGCTGCGCCAAAGCGCATGGGCTGCAGCAACATGATGCCGGACCAAGCGCCCAGGATGCTTGCGACTGCAGAAGTGGTGCAGCAGGGGCTGCAGGCGCCGGCTGGGAGCGCCGGGCGGCGGCCCAGGCGGCGACGTGGCGGCGCTGGAGGAGGGGGGAGAAGGGAACGGGGAGGAAAACCGCCTGGCCCGGCCGGCGCACGCATCACGGCCGAGCGGATCGGACAACAGCCCAGCCACAGGGTCACCCAGGCGGTGACAAACCATTCACGAACAGACAGCGCCGACACTGACTACCTACCAGACCACCCCAACCCAACCCGAAGACCCGAATTTGACCCGAATTTCGGGTTGGGGGGGGGTACGGGTTCCATGTGTTTTTTCAACGTTCCCCGACCCCCCCCACCAGAAATGGAGGGCAAATTGAGGCCTTCGGGTTGGGTTGGGGTGGTTTGGTACGTGGTGAGACACGTGGCGGATTCAAAAACTCTGAACCAAAAACCTTGCCATCTCTTGGGGGGCAAAACTTCACTCCCGCCGCTTCCCGCCGCCCTCGGCCCGGGAAGAGATGCCAACTCCTTCGATCCTCGGAGGCGAAGTCCTCTTGTCTGCAACGCCTCGCGTGGGCAAAACGCGGGCAACTCAGACCAGAGGAGAATAAGCCAACCCGTGTTGCCACAGTTCTGCACCCCGCGGACTGCGGACACATACTGAGGCGGCAGAAGGGGAGCTCACACCCGACGCAAGACGTCAAGGAAATGCGCAAACAAGTCTGGAGATATCGTGATGAGGCAGGAGGCAAGAACACTTGATGAGGCGAGGCTCTCGCTGGCAACGGGGCGGGCTCCGATGGGACGCGCGGAAGAGAGCAGGGGAAGGACGACGACGACGACGAGGAGGAAGAGGACATCATAAACAACTTGAATCACCGCTCTGCCTCGCATTGTCAAGTTTGCTAGCCCAGACGTCCACAAACATACAGGACATGGTAGCACATCATCGAAGATCATCACACCGAATCGGCACACACTACAGAAAGTCTGATCACAAAGAACCTTACATCATAGAGCAAGTGGGAGGCCGCGGGAACACGGAGCGAGCGCTTTGAGGGCGCGAAGAGGCCAAGCCCATCAAGGCGCAACCGTGCCAGTCTCCTGCTAGCGTTCCTGCCCCCTGCGCTTCCCCTCCCCTGCCTCCCCACCGCCCCACCCCTGACCGCCCGCCCTTCGGGTGAGCCGAGAGGGCCAGGAAAAGGGGGGCCAGCTCCCCTGCTCAGAGTTAAGAGCACTTTGGGCTCAGAGAGAGGTCGTCGCTCCAGGCGGAAGAGCAGCCCAGGTCAAGATGTACGACAACTCTGCGAAAAGAGGGTCCAGTCCAAATGCTTGGCTTTCGTAAGCGAGATGCGGAATTATGAAAGTTGCTGTTTTTTCTTACGATCTCTGATTGGTGCAGCGCATCGTGGCCCGCGGCCCGTGCGCCGCGGACAAGGAACAGGGGCAGGGGACGCATCGAAAGAAGCATCGAGCATAGGTCTTTGAGTCTGGGAAACGTCACGGCTCCAGCTCCAGGCATCGTTTTTCTTTGTTTCCCCACATCCTGAGTGGGGTTCTTGTTTTCCCAGAACATCCTCTCCTTCTCCCTCCCGCCTCCCGCCTCCCATATCAATACCATGCCTACCATTCCAGCCTCCCATACCATACCACCTCCAAGGAAGCCCCGCCTGAGCGAGGAAGGTATCGGAAATCCATAAACTTTACATGGTTTCGGGCCCCTCCCACCCCTCCAAGGAGGCACCACCTGAGCGAAGAGGGTGTCGGAAACCCACTCTATTTACATGGTTTCGTGCCCTTTCCCACCTCTCCAAGGAGGCCCCGCCTACGCGAGGCGGGCCTCGGAAACCCATACTGTTTACATGGTTTCGTGCCCCTCCCACCCCTCCAGAGAGGCCCCGCCTGAGCGAGGAGGGTATCGGAAACCCATACTGCTTACATGGTTTCGTGCCCCTCCCTCCTCTCCAGAGAGGCCCCGCCTGAGCGAGGAGGGTATCGGAACACCGTACTATTTACATTGTTTCGTGCCCGTTCCACCCCTCCAGGCCCCGCCTGAGCGAGGAGGGTATCGGAAACCCATACTGTTTACATGGTTTCGTGCCCCTCCCACCCCTTCCATAATCCCCGCCTGAGCGAGGAGGGTATCGGAAACCAGTACTATTTACATGGTTTCGTGCCCCTCCCATCCCTCCAGGGAAGCCCCGCCTGAGCGAGAGGGGCATCGGAAACCCATCCTATGTACATGGTTTCGTGCCCTTCCCACCTCTCCAGGGAGGCCCCGCCTGAGCGAGGAGGGTATCGGAAACCAGTACTATTTACATGGTTTCGTGCCCCTCGCTCCCCTCCAGGGGGGCCCCGCCTGAGCGAGGCGGGTATTGGAAACCCATACTATTCTGGTTTCGTGCTCCTCCCACCCCTCCAGAGAGGCCCCGCCTGAGCGAGGAGGGTATCGGAAACCCATACTATTTACATGGTTTCGTGCCCTTCCCACCCCTCCAATGGGACCCCGTCTGAGCGAGGAGGGTATCGGAAACCACTACTATTTACATGGTGTCGTGCCCCTCCCACCCCTCCAAAGAGGCCCCGCCTAAGCGAGGCGGGTCTCGGAAACCCATACTGTTTACATGGTTTCGTAACATCCCACCTTTCCAGGGAGGCCCCGCCTGAGCGAGGAGGGTATCGGACACCCGTAGTATTTACATTGTTTCGTGCCCCTCCCACCCCTCCAGGGAGGCCCCGCCTGAGCGAGAGGGGCATCGGAAACCCATACTATTTAAAAGGCTTCGTTTCCTGAGCACCTGTCCTCCCTCCTCCTTTCTTTCGTCTGCCCTTTCGTGCGTACTTACTCGTTCGATGAGCTTCTCCGTTGTGTTGATGTTGTCGTACCTTATGGGTCCCACGAAACCGTTAATATCTTTATGTGGGGAACTCCGTTAGCATAATTTTGTTTAACAAATCGCTCCCCAGACCGAAGGGGCTCGACCACCTCCCAAGGGGTAGCTTCGTCTTGGATCATACCTCCCTGATCGCGCTTCGCCAATGCAACGGCGATGCATCGCCGTTGTCGGCGACTCATCTGCGACGTCGGCGTGGAGAAAATCGGGCTCCGCATCGAGCCGCATCGCCGATGCATCGGCGATGCGGCGCGATCCTCCGACCCATCTACTCCGACCCCATTTAGGAGGCCTAAAGTGTAAAAGTAGTTCTAAGAAGACATACTAGTCCCACAGGGGGGGGCAGTGAGCCCGAGGGTTCAGGAGTCGAATCACCCCTCCCTGCGTTTTTAAGATGTTCGTTTCCTTGGAGGCGGATCGTCGTTGCTTGCTGCTGGTGTCGGCGCGGCATAGCCACTCTGCTCTTCCTCGGCGCCGCTTCCCCGATCTCTCTTTCTCCCCGGCTCCGCGCATCCCCCGCCGACCCTCCCGGCAACCGCCCCCCGCACACCCACCTCCAATAGCCATACTAACCACATCCGGTATATTTTTCATTCCACGCCATTGCGTTTTACATTGCGCACTTGTATGCAATAGTAAGGGCAATGAGCAATACGGCAGCATTAGTCGGCATTTGCTGGATGTAATCGTGGCCCTATAGCACTGCTGTAATAGTCGTAGTAGTGGCAGTAGTCGTAGTCGTAGGAGTAGTCGTAGTAGTAGTAGTAGTAGTAGTAGTCGTCGTAGTCGTCGTCGTCGTCGTCGTCGTCGTCGTCGTCGTCGTCGTCGTCGTCGTAGTAGTACTAGTAGTAGTAGTAGTAGTAGTAGGAGTAGTAGTAGTAGTAGGAGTAGTACTAGTAGTAGTAGTAGTAGCAGTAGTAGTAGTAGTAGTAGTAGTAGTAGTAGTCGTAGTAGTAGTAGGAGTAGTAGTAGTAGTAGTAATAGTAGTAGTAGTAGTAGTAGTAGTAGTAGTAGTTGTAGTAGTAGTAGTAGGAGTAGTAGTAGTAGTAGTAGCAGCAGCAGCAGTAGTAGTAGTAGTAGTGGTAGTACTAGTAGTAGTAGTAGTAGTAGTAGCAGTAGCGTAGTAGTAGTAGTAGTAGTTAGTAGTAGTAGTAGTAGTAGCAGTAGTAGTAGTAGTAGCAGTAGTAGTAGTAGTAGTAGTAGTAGTAGTAGTAGTGTAGTAGTAGTAGTAGTAGTAGTGGTAGTAGTAGTAGTAGTAGTAGTAGTAGTAGTAGTAGTAGTAGTAGTAGTCGTAGTAGTAGTAGTGGCAGTAGTAGTAGTAGTAGTAGTAGTAGTAGTAGTAGTAGTAGTAGTAGTAGTGGTAGTAGTAGTCGTTGTAGTAGTAGTTAGTAATAGTGGTAGTAGTTGTAGTTGTAGTAGTAGTAGTCGTAATATAATAGTATTAGTAGTAATAGTAGTAGTAGTAGTAGTAGTAGTAGTAGTAGTAGTAGTAGTAGTAGTCGTACTAGTAGTCACAGTAGTGGCAGTAGTAGTAATAGTAGCAGTAGTAGTGGCAGTAGTACTAGTACTAGTAGTAGCAGTAGTAGTAGTAGTAGCAGTAGTAGTAGTAGTAGTAATAGTAGTCGTCGTCGCCGTAGTAGTAGCAGTAGTAGTACTAGTGGTACTGGTGGCAGTGGTAGTTTGCTTAGTAGTAGTAGTAGTAGCAGTAGTCGTAGTAGTAGTAGTAGTAGTACAAGTAGTAGCAGTAGCAGCAGTCGTACAAGTAATAGAAGCAGGGCCGCAGTAATAACAATGGACATCGTAGTAGAAGGAGTAGTAGTAGTAGTAGTAGGAGTAGTAGTAGGAGGAGTAATAGTAGTAGTAGTAGTAGTAGTAGTAGTAGGAGGAGGAGGAGGAGCCGCCCTAATAGTATGAACAGTAGAACCACTAGTAATAGCAATAACAGTAGAAGTAGTAGTAGTAGTAGTAGTAGTAGTAGTGGTAGTAGTAGTAGAAGTAGTAGTAGTAGTAGTAGTAGTAGTAATAGTAGTAGTCGTCGTCGTAATCGCAATGGTGGAAGAAGTGATAGTACTAGTTTTAGTTGTAGTAGTCGTAGCAATCGTAAAAAGTAGTAGCAGCAGCCGCCGTAGTAGCACTAGTAGTCGTAAAAATAATAGGAATAGACGTGGCTTGAGTAATACTCGTGGTATTAGTTGTTGTAGTCGCAAAAATATAATGGCAGTGGTAGTGGTAGTCGTCGTAGTAATAGCAGTAGTAGTGCTGGCGGTGGTAGTAGGAGTAGTAGTGGTAGTAGTCGTAGTCGTACGAAGGTCGTAGTAGTAGTAGTAGTAGTAGTAGTAGTAGTAGTAGTAGTAGTATTAGTAGTAGTAGTAGTAGTAGTAGTAGTAACAGTAGTAGTAGCAGTAGCAGTAGCAGTAGTAGTAGTAGTAGTAGTAGTAGTAGTGGTAGTAGTAGTAGTAGTAGTAATAGTAGTAGTAGTAGTAGTCGTAGTCATAATGGTCGTCGTAGCCGTAGCAATAGTAGTCGCCAGGAGTAGTAGTAGCAGTAGAAGCAGTACCGAGGATAGTAGCAATAGTCAGTAGCAATTGTGATAGCACTCGTGAAAGTAGTAGTAGTAGGGGTAGTATGAGTAGTAGTAGTAGGAGTAATAGTAGTCGTAGTAGTAGTAGTAGTAGTAGTAGTAGTAGTAGTAGTAGTAGTAGTAGTAGTACGAGTGGTAGTCGTAGTCGTCGTAGTAAAAGTGGTACTAATACTAGTAGTAGCAGTCGTAGTAGTAGTAGTAGTAGTAGTAGTAGTAGTTGTAGTAGTAGTCGTCGTCGTAGTAGTAGTCGTAGTAGTAGTAGTAGTAGTAGTAGTAGTAGTAGTAGTAGTAGTTCGTTTCGTAGCAGCAGTAGTAGTACTAGTAGTACTAGTAGAAGTAGAAGTAGTAGTAGTAGTAGTAGTAGTAGTAGTAGTAGTAGTAGTAGACGTAGTAGTAGTAGTAGAAGTAGTAGTAGTAGTAGTAGAAGTAGTAGTAGTAGTAGTAGTAGTAATAGTAGTAGTAGTAATAGTAGTAGTACGAGTACGAGTACGAGCACGAGTACGAGTACGAGTACGAACATACGGCCGTGTTGTACGATACTTGTACACCGCAACAACGCAACAATATTGTAGCAGTGTGGTCGTCGTAGTGCAGTAGCGCTGTAAACTTATGAGCACGCTACTGCAGCAGTATCCTAGCAGTGCTGCAGTAGTAGCAGCAATAGTAGCAATAGCAGCAGTAGCAGTAGTCGTAGTAGTACTCTTGTATTGCATGTACTGCAAGTCCTATGGCTTCGGTGTTGTGGTATACCAATGCTGTCTCACCCGTAAGGTAGTAGCACATCACTGCTACACTCCTGTACAAACCATCGTACATCAATATGTGATAGGTAGTCTCTGGCTTTGCACTGGCAGTGCTCGAATACGGACTGCCTTAATCATAGTCGTGCTGAAGCAATGTAATCATAGTAGTGCTCTGTTGCCGTAGTTCTCTAGAACTGCCGTGGTGGAATTGCAATGGTGGGGTAGCAGCGCTGTAGTGGTCCTGTACTGTGGTAACAATAGACAAGTGTTGCCATAAAGAACGTACTCGTGTGCGTGCTTTAATATTCGCAACGTAATGCTGTAGTATCAGAATTCCACGACTGTAGCTCTGAGATACTTTAGTCGTACCCTCGAGATATAGTACATAGTACTATAGTAATGTTTCTCTAAGAATAATGTTGTACTATTTTGGTGGTGGCGCTGCCAAAGCAATTCTCTGGTACAATATTCGTGAGCGTCGTACCCTGTCGTGGCTTGCAATAGTTGGGAATAGTCCAGCACTGGAAGCCGGAATGTTCTGATGCCGTGGTACCGTCGCACTGTTCTAGTACGCTGGTACTGTGGCGCTGCAGTGTGGATATTGGAGTAATCGTGATGTATCATTGTAGCAGTAGTACTGCAGTAGAGGCACCCGCATATTGTACTAGTAGTGCTGTGGTAGTGGCTGTAGCAGCAGCCGAACTCTTGTATAGTAGGACTCAAACGCTGTAGCCGTACCCAAGTACCCAGCACCGTAGTGCATTCGCAGCACTGTAGCTGGAGCGTTCTGCCACAGTCGCAGTACTCCTGTAATAATATGGTGGTCGTACTGATGTACCGATACAGTAGTAGCCGCAGTAGTAGTAGTAGTAGTAGTAGTAGTAGGAGTAGCAGTAGTAGCCGTAGTAGTAGTAGTAGTAGTCGTAGTAGTAGTAGTAGTAGTAGTAGTAGTAGTAGGAGTAGTAGTAGTAGTAGTAGTGGTAGTAGTACCAATAATTGATAAATTAGTCGTCGTAGTATCAGTACTAATAATAAAAACCAATCGTGTCGTAGTGGTCGTAACCATTCTGTACCGGTAGGAGTCGTATAATAATATTCGACCGCTGTATGAGCTTAGTGTTCTAGAAACGCGCTAGTACGGTCGTACTGTTGTAGCCAACATTTTGTAATGGTAACAATGAGGTTTGTAGTCGTAGGTATAAGAGTACAAATGGTAAGCGTAGTAGTAGCATAGTAGTAGTACTCTGGCACTGTAGTGGTATATCATGCTGTACTGCCTTAAAAGCTTAGAAGCACTCGAGTACGATTGTTATTGTAGCAATGATATCGTCGTGCAACTCATAATGTTGGTCTCACTCGTACTGTGGAACTGTAGAAGCAATGAACTAGTAGTAGTAGTAATAGTCGTCGTCGTTTCCGTAGTGGTAGTAGTAGTAGTAGTAGTAGTAGTAGTAGTAGTCGTAGTAGTAGTAGTAGTAGTAGTAATAGTAGTAGTAGTAGTAGTAGTAAAAATAATAGTAGTAGTAGTAGTAGTCGTAATAGTAGTAGTACTAGTAATAATAATAGTAATACTAGTAGTAGTAGTAGTAGTAGTAGTAGTAGTAGCAGTGGTCGCTGTGGTAGTAGGAATGATAGTGGTAGTGGTAGTAGTAGTAGTAGTAGTAGTAGTAGTCGTCGTAGTAGTAGTAATACTAGTTGTTGCCGTAGTTGTGCAACTATTGTGGGAATGTGGTGGTAGTGATGATGCTCTAGCATTGCGGCGGCAGCAGAACTCCTATAATGGCTGTACTAAATTCACTGTAGTCTGCACTAGAACTGTCATACTACAAGTAGCTGTACCCTAGCACTGTAGTAGTATGAATACTATAGTACTGGTGGCTGTAACAGTGGCGGTGGAGTGCGGAAGGCGGCGCTGTAGTAACATTGCGCTTTGCTGTAGTAGCAATGATACTGCCGGTGCTGAATGCAGCTCGCTGCGCTGAAGTAGTGTAATCAAAGCTGTCGGGGACTGACTGCAATATTTGAATACTGGTACGCCAGCATGACAACACTTCGTTGCTGTAGTCGCGCCCGAGATTGCTTCGAGAAAAAATGTTAAAAAAGAAGTGCTGTCGTAGGTGTACCCTTAGCACGGCAGCAGAGGTATCAACAATGAAGTATCACTGTTAGTACCCCAGTACTGCAGCAGCAGTCGTACCCTGGTACTGGCTGTTGCAGTCGTACCCCTCGTAATGTAGTAGCAATGCTCCAACAATGTCGTTCTATGGTACGGTAGTGATACTGCCGTACTGCAATCCTGGAAGTGCAGCACTGTAGTTGTAGTGCTATTATAATATTGTTGTCATACCTCAGCAGCGCTGTAGAACTACCGCCGTGCCGAAGTAGTAACAGTCTTCTGGATGCTGGATATGATTCTATTTCGCTGGTGCTCTAATGAGGTAGCACTGTTAGCAGCACCCGCGAAGGGTTGTACAGTGGTCGTATTGCACTCGCACTGTGCAGGTAGCTCTCTGGAAATTAAGAAATTAGCCTGGCGAAGGACCCAACCATATGCAGTTGAGAGTACCGCAATTGTGAATATTTTCTTCGGTGGCGCTCCCTATGGGGCCACGAGCCGTATGAGGGGTGTGCCGAAATGCGTGGCAGTGTACACAACACGAACGAAGACGATAGGTCCGAATATGAAAGCTTGAGCGCGTGCGAGTCGGATCGCGAGCGAGTCTGATTATGAATGAATCTGCGCGCGATTGATTCTATTCGCATGAATGCGTGCATGGATACGCCCAGTGTAAATGTATGTATACGACTGTGAACAGTTTGGGTCTGCGTGACTCTCGGTACTCGTGACTCTGAGCGTCGCCTCTGCAGGGGGCTTCCCTGGGAACCCCGACGGCAGCGCCCGCGCGCCGCGACGCCCATGTCGGCACGCCACACACCTGGTGTGCGGGACGCATGCGGACGGCAGCACTGGGGCCTTCGGTGGAGCTCCCTGTGGGGCCACGAAACGTGTGAGGGGTGTGCCGAAATGGGTGTGCGGGACGCATGCGGACGGCAGCCATGGGGCCTTCGGTGGAGCTCCCTATGGGGCCACGAAACGTGTGAGGGGTGTGCCGAAATGGGTGTGCGGGACGCATGCGGACGGCAACACTGGGGCCTTCGGTGGAGCTCCCTGTGGGGCCACGAAACGTGTGAGGGGTGTGCCGAAATGGGTGTGCGGGACGCATGCGGACGGCAGCACTGGGGCCTTCGGTGGAGCTCCCTGTGGGGCCACGAAACGTGTGAGGGGTGTGCCGAAATGGGTGTGCGGGACGCATGCGGACGGCAGCCATGGGGCCTTCGGTGGAGCTCCCTATGGGGCCACGAAACGTGTGAGGGGTGTGCCGAAATGGGTGTGCGGGACGCATGCGGACGGCAGCACTGGGGCCTTCGGTGGAGCTCCCTATGGGGCCACGAAACGTGTGAGGGGTGTGCCGAAATGGGTGTGCGGGACGCATGCGGACGGCAGCCACTGGGGCCTTCGGTGGAGCTCCCTGTGGGGCCACGAAACGTGTGAGGGGTGTGCCGAAATGGGTGTGCGGGACGCATGCGGACGGCAGCACTGGGGCCTTCGGTGGAGCTCCCTGTGGGGCCACGAAACGTGTGAGGGGTGTGCCGAAATGGGTGCGCGGGGCGCATGCGGACGGCAGCCATGGGGCCTTCGGTGGAGCTCCCTGTGGGGCCACGAAACGTGTGAGGGGTGTGCCGAAATGGGTGTGCGGGACGCATGCGGACGGCAGCACTGGGGCCTTCGGTGGAGCTCCCTGTGGGGCCACGAAACGTGTGAGGGGTGTGCCGAAATGGGTGCGCGGGACGCATGCGGACGGCAGCCATGGGGCCTTCGGTGGAGCTCCCTATGGGGCCACGAAACGTGTGAGGGGTGTGCCGAAATGGGTGTGCGGGACGCATGCGGACGGCAGCACTGGGGCCTTCGGTGGAGCTCCCTGTGGGGCCACGAAACGTGTGAGGGGTGTGCCGAAATGGGTGTGCGGGACGCATGCGGACGGCAGCACTGGGGCCTTCGGTGGAGCTCCCTGTGGGGCCACGAAACGTGTGAGGGGTGTGCCGAAATGGGTGTGCGGGACGGGATGCACGGGACGGCACTGGGGCCTTCGGTGGAGCTCCCTATGGGGCCACGAAACGTGTGAGGGGTGTGCCGAAATGGGTGTGCGGGACGCATGCGGACGGCAGCACTGGGGCCTTCGGTGGAGCTCCCTATGGGGCCACGAAACGTGTGAGGGGTGTGAGGAGGAGGAGGGGAGAGGAGGCGGAGGAGGAGAGGAGGAGGAGACGCGGGGCACCGTCTCTTCAAAACGAGGACCCAACACCACAAGATGGTTGGGAAAAATCAAGAGCCGTGTGGTAGTAATGTAGTATTGGTGTTCTGTTAACGAAGAGCCGTGTACTGTATGAGCGCTCTCGTACTGTCGTTCTGTGTAAGTCGCACAGTCAAACTAATAATCAAATGCTTCAGTGGTGCTGCAGTAGCATTGTAATAATGCTGCCCTATTGTTGTAATACTAATACTCAAGAGATGTTGTAGTAGTGGCCCTGCAGTACCGTTGGGCTGAAGACATATTACTGGAACCATGGAGTAGGAAAATAAATCGTAGTAGTAGTAATCGCGATGATAGTCGCAGTCGTCCTCGTAGTCGTAGTTTGTGTCGTCGTAGTAATAGAAATCGTAACAGTAGTAGTAGAAGTAATAGTAGTAGCAGTAGTAATGGTAATAGTAGTAGCAAAGGTAGTAGTAGCAGTAGTAGTAGTAATAGTGGTAGTCGTAGTCCTGGCTCAACAAGTAAAAGTAGTAGCAGTACTGTAGTAGTCGTCGTCGTCGTCGTAGTAGTGGTAGTAGTAGTAGTAGTAGTAGTAGTAGTAGTAGTAGTAGTAGTAGTAGACCGGTCCACACCCCACAAAACGAGCAGCAAATCGGTCGTGAAGTAGTCGTACTCGTGCCCTGGATCTGGCTTCTTCAGTAGTAGGATAATACTACTCGAACGGTATAACAGAAGCACGGTCGTGCGAGTTGTGTCGTGCTGACACTTGAATAAGAGTAGTCGTACAAATGGTCGTGTTAGTAATCGTACTTGCCGTAGCCGTCGTAGTGCTGATATTAGTAGTTGTCGCGTGAATCGTGGTAGTAGAAATCGTGCTCGCAGTGGAAGGGGTAGTGGTAGTGATTCCCGAAGTAGTAATCGACATGCTGGCAGTAGTAGTCGTAGTCGTAAAAGTAAAAGTAGTAGTAGTAGTAAGTAGTAGTAGTAATACTAATAGTAGTCGTCGTAAAAATAAGTGTACACGTAGTAGTGGTGGAAGCAATAGTAACCGTAGCAGTTCTAGAAGTAATCGTAGTAGTAGCAGCACTACTAATAACAGTAGCACGAGTAGTAGTAGTAGTAGTCGTCGTAGTAGTCGTCGTACTAATAGTCGTAGTCGTAATACGAATACGAGTATGTGTATCGATAGTAGTGGTAGAGTAGCAGTAGTAGTAGTCGTCGTAGTAGTAGTAGTCGTAGTAGTAGTAGTAGTAGTAGTAGCAGTGGTAGTAATAGCAGTAGTTGTAGTAACAGCAGTAGTAGTAGTAGTAGTAGTAGTAGTAGTAGTAGTAGTAGTAGTAGTAGTAGTGGTCGCAGTAGCAGTAGTAGTAGTACGAGTAGTAGTAGTAGTAGTAGTAGTAGTAGTAGCAGAAGTAGTAGTCGTAGTAGTAGTGGTAGTAGTAGTAGTAGTAGTAGTAAGAGTAGGAGTGGGAGTAGGAGTAGGAGTAGTAGTTGTAGTAGTAGTAATCGCCCTCGTCGTCGTACTAGAAAAAATAATAGTAAACGTAAGACGAGTAATCGTAATAGTAATTGTAGTAGTACAGATAATGGTAAACGTAATAATAGCGATAAGAATAATGCAGTGGTAGGTGTACTACTACTACTACTACTACTACTACTACTACTACTACTACTACTACTACTACTACTACTACGACTGCTACTGCTGCTCGTACGACTACTACTTCTTCAACACTGGTCGTAGTGGCAGTACTACTAGCCACGAACTGCTGGAAAGCGGGGGCGGGCGAGGCAGAAGGGGGAGCTGGAAGTGGCCCAGGTGTTTGACAGGGATGTTCTAAAGAAGCGCAGCCACGAAAATGACATCCACGATCCACCACCAAAACAAAATATCACCGCGACCAACCGAACATATGAGTCCTCAAAAACGTGCAGCCTTGGGCGTGCTCGGACACAGGCGCACACGCTCCTCCTCTTGTCATGTTTCTCTCTGTCGGAAACGACTCATGCCCGTAGAAGACGGCAAAGGCGCTCCTGTGGGGACTGCGCGAGGACTCGCAGAGGCAAGGATGCTTGGGGCTTGTGGGGGCTCCTAATTACCATCCGGCTGCGCACTCGGCTTCCTACTCGCCGAAGTCCTGGTCGTCGTCGACGTCCGTCTCCGCTTCCTCGTGCTCCTCCTCCTCCACCGCCTCCTCCTGCTCCTCCCCCCTCCTCCCCGCCGAGCACCGCCACCATCAGTCAGGTCTGGACTGGGAGAAGTTCACACTGAAGGGAAGACAACCACCGTGCGACGGAAACAAAGGGGAGAGAGAGAGAGAGAGAGAGAGTGAGAGGAGAGGGAGGGAGGGAGGGACGAAGGAAGAAGAAGGATACGAGGAGAAAGAGGGCGGAGGATGAAATGGTGAGCTTCGCTGGGGAGCGACTCGAATGCTAAACCGGACCCGAGACAACCGGACCCGGCGGCGGTTCGGTAGCCGTGTCGCTTAAGGTCTTCTCGCATTTGCTTCAGGAACCGTGCTCTCGCCTCGATGCTGGCTGCATTTTTGGCCCGGACCGCTAAGACCCCTTTTCTAACAATACGCACTCGGGTGCACACACCCGCGCATGTTCTTGAGATCCCGTTTCCACAAGCAGATGTCCTGCTCCTCGACCTGTCTCTGCGCCTTTGCTGCTATTGGGGTGCCCTGCTGAGGTTATTGTGATGATTCTGGGGCCTGGAAACCGCCCAAGGACACCGAAACAAGTGGCACGCGTGCCCTGGCTCTTGCACCAAGGAGTTGCGAGGGACAGGAGGCCTCCGCCTCCTTCCTCCAGGAGCTTCCTTCCGTGGTCGGGGTGGCAGGGGGGAGGACGAGCGACGAATGACGAACGAACGACGACGAAAATAAAGAGGTCCAAGCTCTAGAACACAGCTGTGCAAGAGAATAAGAAGGCAGCGCCCCCCTCTTCAACGCCAGCGCCGACCCAAGAAATCTGCGCGGACCTCCCGAAGTTTGGATGCCAGGGCAGGCCAGGCGAGGCCCTCTCGGCCAGCATGTGGAGGAAGTCCTAAGCTTATGTGGCTCCCATCGTACTTACGGGCCACATCCCAAACATAAGTTCGAGAGCCAGGAAAAGTGTCGAAACAGTGTCGAACGAGTATCGCCTCCCAGGGCCCGCCACGTGAAAACCCTAAAGTTTCGGTACCTTCTTGGTGCTTGAAGTTCTTTCTGGCGGTCAAGGCTAAAATAGGTTGGCACATCATCACCCTAGGCCCAGTCTCAGCATGCAGGTCCTGGCATCGGTCAGCATGCAGGTCAGCGTGTGCAGCGTTGGGCTCTGAGATCCTGGCGTCCCCACTTTTTCGAGCCGGGCGTTTTCGCTCAATTTTCGCGTTACAGAGCGATCCAGCTCGAAAAATGACGCAGAAAGATGGGGTCCAGGGGTCCGCTTCTGATTTTGCGATGTTGCAATTTTTTGCAGCGTCGGATTTCAGGGTCTGGCGCGAGGATCGAGCCAGGGGCGGCGCTGAAGGCGCCGCTGGGAGGCTCCAGCGCCGATCCAAGAAATTCGCGCGGACTTCCGGAAGTTTGTGCATATGTGCGCAATTGACCGTGAGCGAACAATGATATGTACATGTACGCCCTCCGCGGTCTTGCGTGCACGAACTTCTGCTTGCAAGCGCACTCCAGCGGAAGCTTAACCGCGTACGTGTACAGATGCTGTTGGCCTCTTAAGACGTTTCGTCCCCGATGCCCGGCTGCCCGCCCCCCGCGCCTGCTGGCGGATTGGACTGGATTTGAACATAGTTGGGGCCAGACCTGGATCAGATTTGCAGTAGATTCGGACCAGAGTACGAGGGAGACGAGAGGAACGAGGAGGGGGAGGGGGAACAGGAAGGGCGAGGAGGAGCAGGAGGAAGGGCCAAATGCGGTCCCCATAGCAAAATTATCCGGGCGAAGGGCCCAACCATATGCAAAAGTGCATACCGCAGGGCAGGTGGGACGAAGCAAGAGGAATTCTCTATTGGGCCACGATCCTCGTGGGGTGTGTGCCGAAATGGCCCGAGGCCGCCATGCGAGCGCTGCCACTGGCGCCTTCGGTGGAGCTCCCTTATGGGGCCACGATCCTCGTGAGGGGTGTGCCAAAATGGGGCGGGGCCGCCATGCGAACGCTGCCACTGGGGCCTTCGGTGGAGCTCCTATGGGGCCACGATCCTCGTGAGGGGTGTGCCGAAATGGCCCGAGGCCGCCATGCGAACCCTGCCACTGGGGCCCTCGGTGGAGCTCCGTATGAGGCCACGAGCCGTGTGAGGGGTGCGCCACAATGGGGCGGGGCCGCCATGCGAACGCTGCCTCTGGGGCCTTCGGTGGAGCTCCCTATTGGGCCACGATCCTCGTGAGGGGTGCGCCACACTGGGGCGGGGCCACCATGCGAACGCTGCCACTGGGGCCTTCGGTGGAGCTCCCTATGGGGCCACGATCCTCGTGAGGGGTGTGCCGAAATTGGGCGGGGCGGCCATGCGAACGCTGCCACTGTGGCATTCGGTGGAGCTCCCTATGGGGCCACGATCCTCGTGAGGGGTGTGCCGAAATGGGGCGGGGCCGCCATGCGAACGCTGCCGCTGGGGCCTTCGGTGGAGCTCCCTATGGGGCCACGATCCTCGTGAGGGGTGTGCCGAAATGGGGCGGGGCCGCCGTGCGAACGCTGCCACTGGGGCCTTCGGTGGAGCTCCCTATGGGGCCACGAAGCGCTGTGCTGGGTGGGTGAAACGCAAGGAAGAGGGGGAGCAGGGAGGAGGAGGGGGAGGAGGAGGAGAGGAGGAGGAGGAGGAGGAGGATTAGCGCGTGGTGGAGGGGGCGTTCGCTTGGTGACTACAAGCCGCCCGCGGCCAGGGATCCCGCTGTGGGGATGGGCCGTAGGACTCGGCGGAACTCCAATCGCCGAGCCACTCCCTTCTGTCAGGGCTGCCGTGCATGATTTTCAGGGAAGCGCCACCCTTTTGGGAAGCTCTCAACCTGATTTACTGACTTCTACGGTCTGTCTTTTACAAGCTTTGAACGACTGGGCAACACATACTAAGCAGAGCGCCGCTTAGAAACAAGACGACTGCATTGGTGCACACCGCAATAGTGCACAAGACAAGAAATTCAAAGCAACACAGATGCAGACCACGTCTCATCACGGAGATCGGGGAAGACTAATCCCACGGGCCTCTCCCACGATTCTTATGCACCAATGGGCAGCGGAATGCAAAGGCCAGGAGCGAGCCCTAATTGCAGCATGGCTTGCCTCAGGCGGCAAGCGGAGAAAGGTAAAACCATCCAGACTTATGATGGATGTCTTGCATGGCGCGGGCCTTGCCGTACTCGCCGACGCATTCCTTCCACCAGTCCATGTTGTCAGACTTCGTAAGCAGGTAGTCGCCCATCCGGCCGGAGACTGGCATCGCAGGCGTTACCTTCTCTTCGACGTCCTTGTACCACCCGTCCTTGACCAGCATGAACTTCATTTCTTTCCGATTTCGGCATAGCAGAACTGCTTGTATCTGTGGGTGGCGCAGTCCTTGCCGTACTTGACGTTGCAGCCCTTCCACCAGCCCATGTTGTCAGCCTTCTTCTGCAGGTGTACGACCTCGTTGATCTTGCGATGGCCTGGGGCATCGATGAAGACTGTGTAGTGCCACTTCTCGGTGTAGAAGTCTTGGGTGGCGCAGGCGCTGGTCACTCCGCTCTCGTGCTCCTCCTTCTGACGGTCCATGTAGAACGTGAAAGCGATGGGGCCTGGTACTAGGCATACGGCCTCCTCCTGCAGCTTCTCCAGCTCGCGTTGCGGAAGGCCGCCCAGGTCGTAGTTCAGGCGGGCGGTGGTGGTGCTCCCGCCGATGTCGACATGCCCGCAGATCACGATGGAGAGGTGCTCCTTCGCAAGAGTGGCAGGCATGGCAGACTGGTGGGGAACGATCCGAAAAACTCTGGGGGCGTAAGCGAACGCGAAGTGTTCGAGCCCCAAGCTCCTGGACCTGACCAGGAGTGAAATGCTGTGGTGTCCTCGGCCCCCAGAGGCCGAGGACTTGAGCCAGGAGGAGGAGGAGGAGGAGGAGGAGGAGGAGGAGGAGGAGAAGAAGGAACGCGGGGCGACGTCTCTTCAAAACGAGGACCCAACACCACAAGTTGGTTGGGAACAAACTGATTTGAAACGTCGCCGTTCAAGGCCCCCGCAGACCCCAGACATCCAGTCGCTCCAATTCTTTCGAGGCGTGAGCCCCGGAGGTCTGAACCCCTTCCCGTGATGCCGGTTTTTCGTTCCGAGTTGTTTTTTGACGGCCCCGAGGCCTGGCGAGGGCCCCTGCAGGCCGAAATCGGCCAAAAACTGTCAATTTTAGGGCCAGTTTCTCGACCTGATTCGTTTCCGACGGCCCCGAGGCCCAGCGAGGGCCCCCGGTGGCCGAAAACAGCCAAAAACGGGCCGCTCCAATTTCCTCGGAGCGTATGAGGAGGAGGAGGAGGAGGAGGAGGAGGAGAAGGAGGAGGGGGAGGGGGAGGGGGAGGAGGAAGAAGAGGCGGAGGAGGAGGGGGAGGAGGAGGAGGAAGGGGAGAAGGAGGAGGAGGGGGAGGAGGAGGACCAGTGTAAACCCAAGAGTCATCAACGATGTTGGAATACACCCTCCCTCCAAGCTGCCTCTTTACAGGCCCACCATACAACGGTTCATTCCCATTGAAAGAATTACCTCGTTGGAAGATAACCGTTTGAAGCCCCTGAAGCATGCCAAAACAGTTATCAGGATCCCAACGCCACGGATCAACGTGACTGTTGCGTCTTAACGTTCCTGACTAGTGCCATTCCTGGGACTTCAACACCCCGAATCAACGCAACTGTTGCACCCGCAAAACCCTGAATCCTTCCAACAAAACAACTTCTGGTACGCTGATCATGGGGATCCGTGACACTATTGCAACTTTTATAAATAAAGTGCGCGGCGCTGAGGCGGGAACCACACGTTGAAAAGGAGTCGCCCTCAAGCCGTGAAACTCTTGCAAATGTTTAAAGCGAATGTGCGCGGCGCTGGGGCGAGAACCACATTTTGGAAAAGATTCGCTCTCTCAATCCGTGAGGCTCTTGCAAATGTTTAAAGCGATTGTGCGTTGCGCTAGGGCGGGAGCCACATTTTGAAAACGGCCCGCCCTTCATCTGTGAAGCTGCTTGCCAACTTTTGAACATTAGAATGATAAATGGTGTGGGTCTCAAGAGAAAAAAACGTCTCGCCCTAACAACTGGCCTCAAGGTGCGACAGGGAGAAATCATCTGTAAAGAAAACGAATGGAGGAGGACGAGGAAAGGAGGAGGAGGAGGAGGAGGAGGAGGAGGAGGAGGAGGAGGAGGGGGGGGGGGAGAGGGGCAGGAGGAGGAGGAGGAGGAGGAGGAGGAGAGGAGGAGGAGGAGGAGGAGGAGGAGGAGGAGGAGGAGGGGGGGGGGGAGAGGGAGCAGGAGGAGGAGGAGGAGGAGGGAGGAGGAGGGGGAGGAGGAAGCCGCGCTGACCGGCGGCCCCTCCTGGCCTGCCCGGCCGCAGCCCCCCCCCCGCCTGCTGGCGGCGCGTGCGGCGCCGGGGCCGCGGCCCGCGCGGTGCGCGGCCTCGCCGGCCGCATGGCGCGGTGCGGAGCGGCGGGCGACCACGGCAACCGATGTTGAGGGAGACCTCGACGACAATGGGGGAGAGAAGGACGACGACGATAGGGAGACCTCGACGGCAATAATCAGGGGGAGAGAAGGATGGCGTAAACGTAACAGCTCGGAGGTCCGGGCGGATCTCTCGGATCCGCGCTGGGCCCCCCTGGCGGCGCCTCTGGCGCCGCCCCAGGCGCGCTGCGCGCGCCAGGGGGGGGGGGGGCCAGCGCCGATCCGAGAAATCCGCGCGGACCTCCGAGCTTTTATGTTTATGCCATCCTTCGTCCCCCTGGACGGCGGACCATCGACGACAAACGACGGCGGACGACAGACAACGAGAGCGACAGACGACGACGACGACCGACCGACTGACGACGACCGACCGACCGACTGACGACGACCGACCGATCCACCGACCGACCCACCGACCGACCGACGACGACGACGACCGCATGGCTGCAGGCACGGCAGGCTTCAGTCGGGCGTGCCCCTCTACAGGAAGAGAATTCAAAAATAGAAAAAATCATCCTGGCGAAGGACCCGACCATATGGCGGTTGTGGGTACAGCAATTGTGAGTATCTTCTTCGGTGAAGCTCCCTATGGGGCCACGAAGCGCTGCACTGGGTGGGGGCGAACGCATGCGGGCGGTCCCACTGGGGGCTTCGGTGGAGCTCCCTATGGAGCCACGAAGCGCTGCACTGGGTGGGTGACAATGCCAAATTGGGCGTGTGGGACGCATGCGGGCGGTCCCACTGGGGGCTTCGGTGGAGCTCCCTATGGAGCCACGAAGCGCTGCACTGGGTGGGTGACAATGCCAAATTGGGCGTGTGGGACGCATGCGGGCGGTCCCACTGGAGGCTTCGGTGGAGCTCCCCATGGGGCCACGAAACGCTATACTGGGTGGGTGAAACGCAGGGAGGAGGGGGAGGAGGGGGAGGAAAGAAGGAGGGAGGAGGGACGCGGCGGCCGTCTCTTCAAAACGAGGACCCAACACCACAGGATGGCTGGGAACAAATCACGGGACGATTTCTTGCACATGTTTAAACTCTGTTGGAGCATGTTTTGGCTACTTTGCACTTTTCCTCTCGTATCCGCCTGTGCAGGGGACATGCCCGACCTAGCGGCAGGCACGGTGGGCGCGGTCGCGCCAACCGCATCCCGCCGGCGTCGCCCGCCGCCGCCGCCCCGCGGCTGTGGCCGCAGCTGCCGTCGCAGCCGCCGCCGCCGCCGCCGCGGGCGCTGTCGCCCGGCGGCAGGCCCCCCTCGTCGGGCCTGCCGCCGCCGGCCCGCCTCCCCCCACCGGGGCCCTGAAGGCGAAGGCGAAGCAACGAGGCTTGAGCCCCGACCTTCCCGGAGGGCCACAAAAAGACAACCTGACCTAGATACCCCAATTCCAGCCGAGGTTTTTAAGCAAGCCAGATAGGTATCTGGGTTTGGAGTGTCTTTTTTCAGCACCCTGGCCGATGAGGGGGCTTGTTAGGTGTCTCGTCCTTTGTGGGATTCGCTGGGGCACCCTCGTCTCCACGGCCGGATCCGCCTTGAAACAGATCCTGGCCGGGACGACCATCAGAGCAAATCGGGGGATTGGATCTTTGACCCCCCAGTCCGCGTGCCGACGTGGGGCGCACAGCAGATCCGGGTGACGCGCAACTCTCGCAAAGACCTAAGTACCCTCTCAGGTCATGAGGAACGGCTGTTTTGTTGTTGTTCTTGCTGCTGCTGTTGCTGTTGCTGCCGCTGTTGATGTTGCTGCTGTTCTTGGTGTCGCTGGTGTTGTTGTTGTTGGTGCTGCTGTTGCAGTTGGTGTTTCTTTTGGTGTTGAACTCTCACTGCTGAAGAATAATTATTGTTGATCCCCCCAGTAACATCTGTGTTTCAATTGAAGTGCCCTTCCCAAGGATCGCACCTTGTTTTTCTACCAAGGGAAATATTATTCCTCAAACTGCGTTGTCGGCCCCCGAACTACAACAACAACGGCTACCGCCTGATATTTCCTCACAATGTATTCCCGAATCGCGCTCTCGTGCGGGACTTCCTAACAATTTATTCAGAAATTGCGCTCTCGCGTGGGACTTCCTCGCAATGTACTCTGACGCCGCGCCGTCGACGTTTAGGAGTCACGCTCTCGCTGCAGATTTCCTTACGATTGATTTGGGAATCGAGCTGTCGCTCGAGACTACCTCGCGATTCACGCAGCACGCACGCTTCAGCAACCCGCCTGCTCGACCTTGCCGCCTGGGCCCCCCTTCCCGACCCACCTGGTCGAATCTTCCCGCCCGATCTGCCCGTCTGGTTCTGCCACGTATTTTCTGCTCCTAGCCCGCCTCCTCCTAGTCTCTCTCGTGCTCCATCCGCCTCTCTCCCCATTGTCCCTCCGTTCCATCCGTCATCTCTTCCCCTGCCTCAGGGACTGCACGAAATACACGTTGAAGGTAAGGCAGATATCCCCAAGTGAGCGATCGAAGACGAAGAGGGCGGGTATCGAGGGTTTGGAATATACGTGTTGAGCGGGACGCGAGCAGATAAGAGCGAACAGCGTTAAGATGATTGTTGTTGTTGCTGCTGCAAGTTTCGGCCTCTGGGGGCCCTTACCAGGCCTCGGGACCGTCGAAGAACGGCTCGAGAGATGGCAAGTCGGTCCCAGGGAAGTGGTCCAGACACCTGGGGGTAAAAATGGAGCGCCGGATGTCTGAGGTCGCGCCTCATATCGGGGCGGCGCGCAACAATCGGGACGGCATCAGGGCCCCCTAAACAGGGACTTTGACAACTCAGGACGTCGACACGCCCGAGATGACTGCGGCCGTCGGTCGAGACATGCTCCACTCTTCGTTCCCTCCAGGCGGAGCTTTTCAATACTCACCAGAATAATTTCGGTGGGACCAATAGTCCAGGGGGGCCCTGTAGTCCAGGGGGGAGGCCCTGTAGTCCAGGGGAGTCCCTGCAGTCCGGGGAAGGGGGCCCTTGTAAATCAGGGTGGGGCCCTTGTAGTCCGGGGGGGTCCTTGTAGCCTGGATCTGGGAGGGGTCCTGTAGTCCGGGGGGTGATGCGTTGATCTTCGTGGTTTCTCGTGCCTGAAGTCCGGGCGTGGGCCCTTGTAGTCTGGGGGGGTCCTTGTAGTCCGTGGGCAGGGCCCTCGTAGTCCAGGGGGGGTCCTTGTAATCCGTGAGGGGGTCCCCGTAGTCCGGGCGGGGGGGGGTCTTGTATTCCAGGGGAGGGGCCCTTGTAGTCCCAAAACTGTGATTGAGCCGGGACCGACCGTCCCGGCATTTCTTCTATAGGCCTACCACGACATGTTCTTAGAACCCAGAAATGTTCTAAGAACGAAAACAATGTTCTTAGAACATAAGCTCGATGTGTTAAAACAAAACAGACTCAGCCAGAAATGTTCGAAGAACATTTCGTCCAATCCGCCAAAGGTTCTTAGAACTTTCTTTGGTGGGCCTATAGGCGAGCCAGGACGCTTCGCCACTGCTTGATGTTGAGGTACTCAGGGTACTCAGAATATTTCTGGTTTGCAGAGTCCTGCTGGGGCACTGTCGGCAAGCTTTTCGTCGTCTCCCGGGTTCCGGCTTTCCCAGCCCCGTGGCGAAGAGTCCGCCCTCGGGGAAGTGGTCGAAGCCACAGGGGAAGTGGACGGTCAGGAACAGACCCTGAGGTCCGACGTCACGGAAAACATGCAATATCTTCGAGCCGGATCGATCCGCCAGGGTCCTGGGGCAAAATCGCGCGTTGTGCAAAGACTGCGACACCAAAAAGAAACTGCAACATCGGAGGGCCTGGGCGCCGCCCGCCGCCGTCGCCATTGCCGCGCCGGCCGCCACCCGCCGCCGTCGCAGGCGCCGCCGCCGCCGCCGATCGCAGGCGCCCCATTGATCCAAGCGACGCGACTAGCAGGGCGGCGCTCTGCGTCATCTGTAGGACATGCATGCCCTGGCTTCCCGGCCCTGGGACCCGATGTCAACCCTTATGCGCATATTTCTGGTAAAGCTCTGGACGAACTGGTCCAGCCTCTGGCTGCGAATTCCGGTGACGAGCGAGCCGTCGGCGTCCTCGAAACCCTCGCTTGGACCCCGACGCGCCGTCCCCTTGCTACCGAAACTCAACCCCCTCCCGTCGCGACCGAAATTTGGCGGCGCCACCGGACCTCGCTACTGAAAATTTCTAGTCGCGGATGGTCTGGGAGACGGGAGAACCGGCCTCCGGAGAAGTGATCGACGACCTTCGTGGGCCGACGCCACCAAAGCATGCCACGGAGGGCAGCGCCGCCCAGGCGGGGCGGAGTCGGTGCGGCTGCAGCGCAGGCGCAGGAGTGGCGGCAGGCGCCCGCGCCGCGCATCGCTCCGCTTCGCGCGGCCGCGGAGGGCGCGGAGGTCTGGCGCCGCCGCCACGGCTGTGGCCCTCCTTCCCGCCGCCGAGGGATGAGGTGGGCAGGCAGTGCAGCAGTAGGCACGCGCAAATCGCATTCTGGTGGCATGACCCGCTCAGTGATAGGAGTTCGGCCTGCAAGACCCTGAAGCATGCAGGGCGTGTGTTGTCCGTGGCGTCCTTGCCGCTTCTTCACCCTCCTGCCAAGGCACATCTGGCGTGCCACTCCCCGCCCGTCAGACAGTACAGCCTTGCCCGTGTGCTTGCACTTAGGGGGGTGCTTGCTTGCTGACAGATGCCTGGGAGGAGGAGGAGGAGGAGGAGGAGGAGGAGGAGGGAGGAGGAGGAGGAGGGAGGAGGAGGAGGGCGGAGGGCGGAGGGCGGAGGGAGGAGGGAGGAGGGAGGAGGGAGGAGGGAGAAGGGAGGAGGGCGCCTCGTGGGCGCTGGCTGCGTCCGCCGAGGCCTCGTCTTGTGGGCGCCTCGCGGGCACCCAGTGTGCTGGCTGGGTCGCCCAGGTGGGCGCCCGTGGGCGCCCCTATGTGCGGTGCACTGCAGCTTGTAGCACACCGCCTGCACCTCTCGGATTGCACAGCAGGCCGTGCTCCACGCACATCGCACCCGATAGCCTGCCCCACAAAGATTGCAGCACATGGTCTGCACCGCAGTTAGTTTGTGACACGTATATGTAGCACCATAGAACCTGCATAGCACAGATGGCACCACGTGAGTCTCCACAAAGAGATTGCGCCACACATATTTGTATACACATATGTGTATACATATATATATATATATATATATATATATATATATATATACCGCATCCATGGTACAATAACGCACTGTTCGGGGTCCAAGCTGGCAAGCACGAGAAATACTGCTCCAAGACGTCTAGGGCCACACGTGTCGCCAATTTTCTGACTTCCCAGGGTGTCCCCCGTCTTCTGCGGGTCCCCACAGCCACTGGGGGGTAAGACATCTCCGTGGGGCACCTGCTGGCAGGCTGGTTTCGTATTTGACGTGCCTACTGTAAGACGGACGAGCCCCAATCTCCGACGTCGTGATTTGTTCCAAGCTTGGGCCCCCAGCCCTTCCTCCAAAACATTTGTTTGACGGGCCCGTGGGTCTCGTGAGGGCCCTGGCGAGGCCGAAGATGGCAAAACACAGAAACGCCCGTGCGTCACAACTCGAGAGGGTTTGGGGATTGAGGGGATGGGCGGGCATGTCCCCCCACAGGCGGATCTTGGACGGCAAACAAGCAAATAATGAAACACGCATGGAAATGGTAAACATTTTCTGACTATTTTTGGATTTTCTGACTATTTTTGGATACTCCTCCTACGATTTTCTGACTATTTTTCGTCCCCATACGATTTTTCTGACTATTTTCATCCAAAAATAATCAGAAAATCGCCCCCATACGATCTGCTGACTATTTTGGGATACTCCTCCTGTAGAGGGACCTGCCCGACTCACGAGCACAGGGGATGGGCGGGCCAGGGCGCGAGCCCAGACACCCTCCGGTCTACTTTTCTTTCCTCTCACTCCGCGGCCCCAGATCCTCCCGACCCCTCCCTTCCCGGGATTTTCGACGAAAAATAAGACATACAAAAGAAGTGCGCCCAAATGGTCAAAAAATGCTAAGAAAAGAGTCCCGCAATATTTTTGGACTATTTTTGAATATTCTTCCTTTAGAGGGACGAGCCCGACTTAACCCTTCCGAAAGAGACAACGCGTCCTGGATCGATGCTTGCTGCTCCCCTGGCCGGGAGCGGGTCCCCAGGGCCGAAGCCGAGGACAGACGCTGCGTTCGCGCACAGCATATGCCGTCGAAGATCCGGGATGAGGTCGGGCGTGTCCTCCTAGAGGCGGATTTTTTGAAGGAGCAATGCGAAAAAGACTCAACACCTTTTTGGTCTGTGGGTCGGGAGCGGGCCCCTTCCGGTCAAGAGCTAAACGGGACGCGGGTAGCCCTGATTAGGGGGACAGGGCGCGGGCGGGCGGGGCCGCAGGCGAAAAAAAAAGACACTCAACACATACAAGCAACAGGATCAAACACAGTCGAAGCATCGTCCCCAGACCATTGCTGGGCTACTTTTGAGCAGTCCTCCTGCAGAGGGACCGGCCGGGCTTGGACCTGGGAGTACACCCTGCGAAATGCTTAAGAAATCATGGGTTAAGAAATTCATAGTCTCAGAACCTGAATACAAAACCCATCATTCCCATCCAAATCTTAGGATCTACATTGAAACGTTAAGAATAATCGAGACTCTGGCCAACAACTGAAGTTTTCTTGAGCATCGCCTAAGGTGTACGCCGAAAGAGCGGGGGGGAGGAGGAGGAGGAGGAGGAGGAGGAGGAGGAGGAGGAGGAGGAGGAGGAGGAGGAGGAGGAGGAGTACGCCGAAAGAGCGGGGGGGGGACGGGCCGAGAGCGCTGGGCGGTGGGCTGCGGCCGCGCCCTCGCGCCGGGCGCGGCAGGGCCGCCGCCGCCCGCCCTGCGAGGATCTCTCGCAGGGCGCCATGGCGGCTCCGATCGACTCCTTGGGCCTCGGGGAGAGGCCCCTCCTCGGCGACTCCAGGCGGGGTGGTTTGCAGAGGAGGAGGAGGAGGAGGAGGAGGAGGAGGAGGAGGAGGAGGAGGAGGAGGGGGCGGTTTGCAAGCAGCAGCCTGGGGGACATCCTGGGGGGCACCCCAGGTGGCGCGCGGGGACCTCGATAGAGTTCTCCCGCGCCCCGGGGAGGCCCGACGAGGACAGTGCCGTGCCCCCCAGGCCCCAACGGTGCCGATCGCAAGCCACACCCCGGCGTAATCATACCTTTTGTAGTCGCCGACTGTGGCGTCACGGGCGGGTAACCCGCCCGTGACGCCCGCCCTCAACAGTTTAATTGAGCGCCCATGTGTTACTTGGGCCCCGCAAGCCCTCGAACACTCTTTGGGAACTTCTGCGAATGCGCGCGCTACGCTCCACAAATCGGCGTTCTATTTTTCTCTGGAACTCTCCCAGAATCTCTGGTTCCGATTTGTCCCGATCTTCCGCTCAACTGAGGGTTACCCTCGAAGCCCTGGTCGGAACGCACCCCATAGATGGTTCGCCCGGGCCCAGGCCCAGACCCCTCTCGCGTCCTGAGCCAACAACCGCGACGGCATGCTTCTTGCTCGCTTCACGCCTGCTGGGGGCTCCCACCAGGCTCATGGGGCTGTGCCGAATGACTGCCGCAGGATGAAGAATCGGTTCTGGATCCGCGGCGAGCCTGGGGGGGAAGTGAGAAATGGCGGGCCTTCTCAGAAGGCTCGGAAGTCCCCCGGCCTTCCGAGAAGTCTTCTAAGCCTTCCCCGAAGACATCGACAACTTCTCAGGATGCGCGAGGGCTTCCGAGAAGTCCCGTCGCCTTCTGAGAAGGCCTTCTCCTTCTCACTTCCCCCCCCCTCGTTCGCCGCCGAGTATTTCACAGTAGGTTCGCGCCGCGTCGGCGCAGGGCCGAACAGGGTCGTCCAAGACTCATATGGGAGAGGTTTTCCTCGGCGTTCGGCCTCCCATCCCTCCGCTCCTCACCCCACGACCGTCAAGTGCCGGTCTGGGATGGCAACTTTCTTCGCAGTGGAAGCCCCTTCTCAGAAGACGGCGGGACTTCTCGGAAGCCCTCGCGCCTCCTGAGAAGTTATCGGTGTCTTCGGGGAAAGCTCCGAAAACTTCCTGGAAGGCCGGGGGACTTCCGAGCCTTCTGAGAAGGCCCGCCACTCCTCACCTCCCCCCCGGGCTCGCCGCCGAGCTACGGGTGCCTCTTCGACTTCCATCCACGGGCGGGAGCTTCCGGTCTGCGTGCCACCACGGCGGCCCCGGCGACACGCTGTGCCCTGCAAGCGGATGCAGCGTGTCGCTCCACTCCGCGGGGGGGGGTGCTCGGGGGAGGCTCCGGACGTCGACGCCTGGCCGAGACTCGCTGAGCCATCCCTGACCGTGATCTGGATATCTCTGCTGGCGAGCGGCGAGGAGCATCGGCCCGGGGCGGCAGCAGCACCAGCCGCGGGGCGGGCCCGAAGCCAGCAGCCGGCCGCTGGCGCCGCGTGGTGGTGCGCCACCAGCTGGGGATGCTGTTGCCCTCCGTGTCCTTCGACGCGCGCGCGCGTGTTCCAGGTGAAGGCCATCCCCCCCCCTCTCTCTGACTCTCTCGTGCTCTCGCTCTCTCGCTCCCTCTCTGTCTGGCTCTCTTTGTCAGTCTCTGCCTCGGTTTCTGTCTCTACATCTCTCTCTCTCTGACTCTCTCCCTCTCTCTCTCTGTCTCTCCCTCTCTCTCTCTCGCTCTGTCTCTCTGCCGCTCTCGCTCTGTCGTGCTTCTCTATCGCTCTCTCTCTCTCTCTCCATCTATTTATATGTGTACCAGCCTTCCTGTAAACCTATATTAATATAGCATGTCCAAAATTACGTGTGTACGAACAGATGCCTCAACATACGCATTCACATACTCCATGTAGAATCATGTACACGCAACGTGCGTGCATGTTTGAAAACTCTAGGTGACTTCGTCCCCCTCCCTGGCTGACTCTGCTTCTTCCGCGCATCTGCCTCTCTCCTTCGTTTCCCCCCCCTTCCGTTCCCTCCTCTTCATCGCCATCCCGTCCCGCGACATTTTGTCATCCACCTCTCCCCCCTTTCGGCGGCGAGCCAGGGGTGGAAGTGAAACGGGGCGGGCCTTCTCAGGAGGCTCGGAAGCCCCCCGGCCTTCTAAGAGGTTTTCTAGACCCTCCTCCGAAGACGGAGAAATCCTCTCAGAAGGCCGGAAGGCTTTTGGGAAGCCCCGCCGCCTTCTCAGAAGGCCTTCTCCTTCTCACTTCCCCCCCTCGCTCGCCGCCGACATCCTTCCATCCACATCCGTTCTCACCCCGCTCTCCTGCCTCCTCATCCTTCTCCTTCTCCTCCTCCTCCTCCTCCTCCTCCTTCCTCCTCCATTTCCTGTCGTCGTCCTCCTCCTCCTCCTCCTCCTCCTCCTCCTCCTCCGTTCTCCCCCTCCTCCTACTCCATCCCCCCCTCCACTTCCCGTCCTCCCCCTCCTCCTCCATCCCCCCCTTCTCCCCCTGTCCTCCTGCCTCCCCTCTCTTCCTCCTGCTCCCCTGACGGCCTCCAGCAAAGCTCCTCCCAACCCCCCGAGTCATCTTCTGACAGTACTGGAGCCCAACTTGACAGTCCCAACGCCCAAGGATGACCGCCGGAAGCGCAAAAACGGCCAGAAACCTCCAGAGCCCGTCTCTGTCAGGACCTGTTGCCTTCATGGACCCCCGCCCCGCCGCGTCCAGCTGAGAGTCGTCCACAGGCTGCGGAGCCGCCTTCGCCAGCTCCTCCCGCCACCTCGGCTTCTGGCAGCATGCAGCTCTCGGGCGCTCGCGGTCGCGCCCGAGCGCAAGGGCAAGGTGCTGGAGGGTGATGGGCAACAGACGGACTTGAGCAGGGACTGACCGTCCCAGCATTCCTATAAGCCTACCTCGACATGTTCTTAGAACCCAGAAATCTTCCAATAACAAGAACAAAGTTCTTGGAACATAAACCCGATGTGTTAAACCAAGACGGTCCCAGCCAGACATGTTCTAAGAACATCTCGTGGAAACCACAAAAAAAGGTTCTTAGACCATCCTTTGGTAGGCCTGTCGGCGAGCCCGGACGCTTCGCCACTGCTTGGAGGACACGATAGGGCAAAGGCGCCCCCCTGGGAGGCGCACGTCCGAACGAAACATCCAACACGACCATCGTGTAGTACAGGTTTACCCGCTCGGTATGGCCAGGAAGCGCCCGCCACCGAGCATATATGAAGGGAAACTGGGACACACAAATAAATACACACAATTAAAATGATTCCCCATATTTTCCCATATTTTCTGGGTTTTTGTCTTCCCCCCCACTTCCCATATTTTCCCATATTTTCTGGGAATCGCAAATTAATTGTGTCTGTGTGTTTTTTTCCCTCCTGAATATACTATCAGATCTCTGAGCGCGCGCGTCGCCCCCTGGTGGGCCGGCGCAAGCACGGTGGCATACGGCCAGGAGCCCTGGCCGGCGCGTCGCGCCGCCAATTCCTGGCCCGCCACGCCTCGGCGCGACACGCTGTCCGCTTCCTGGTCACCCCCAACGTCGGCGCCCCGAGCTTTTCCCGACCTCCCGCCCCGCGGAGCGGGGCGGCACGCTACGTCCGCTTGCAGAGCATAGCGTGTCGCCGGGCCCGCCGCCGCGCAGTATGTTTGGGTGATGCCGAGATGCGGAGCGGGAGGCGTCGCGGCAAAGAGGGCGCGCGCCGGCCCTCGAGGAGCAGACCTCTGGGGCGACAGGGCGCACAGCAGCAGCAGCAGCAGCACAGGAGTGCCGCGCTTGCTCTGGTCCCTCCCCTCACGGGCAGACGCTTTTGCATAGCGTTAGGTCGGGCGTGTCCTCCTACAGGCGGGTTTTGGACGGAAAAATTGAAGATAGTCAAAAAGTGCACCAAACATGCAAAACAAAATGCTAGACATATCGTCCCCTGACTATTTCTGCAACATGTTTGGATATTCCTCTAGAGGGCCATGCCCGACTTAAGCGTGGCGTGTCGCGCCGGCGGCCCCGGCGACACGCCGTGACCGCTGCGCCCCGCGGGGACGTGGAGGCTCGGGCAAGCTCGGGGACCTGGGCAGGCGCTGGCCCCCCCCCCATCCCAGGGCCCAGGCACATCCACACCCACCGGCTGCCTGTCATGGATACGCGCTCACGGATAAGTTCCGGCCTCGATCCAGATGGATAGCTGGTCATGAAGAAGTGGTTATGGATGAGAGCGGTTGCGGATACTGTTACAGTGGAGGCTTGAAATCAGGATGTCATTGTTGAGGGACGCGGAGGCCCGAATCGGCGAAGCTCCTTGATTTTTGCAGGAATGGCCGAGACCCTGGACAACAGGGCTTGCGCCCATCATGACTCAAATGATTCCCTCGGACCCTGAACCGCGCCCTCCAACCCTCACAACAAAAAGAATGTGCGAGGGTCCCGTCTGGAAGCGAAGCTTCCTTTTATCAAACGCCTCCACCGCATCACACATCAAGATCGACCCCCCAGGCGGTGGTCATGCAGAAGTCCCGGTCTCGGAAGCTCTGCTCCCGGAGCCCTTCGGGAGTGGCCAAGAGCGGGGCGTCCAAGAGAAGGGGGGGGGGGCACAGATCATGGCCGGCGGCATGTGCGCGGCCCAGGGTGGGGAGGGGGGGCAGGGACGTAATGGGATAGGAAGAGGCGCCAGGAGATCTGGGGAACTACCATGGCCCACGCCATGACATATCCCCCCCCCCCGCAGTCATCCCCCCCCCTCTCGGCCGCCCCCGGAGCCCCCCGAGCACCCCCCCACGGGGCGCCCGCCCCTCCGACACCCCCTGGGGCGCCCGCGCGCCCCTGATGCCCCCCGCCCTCTCGCGGGGCCCGACGCGGGCGCCGCGTGCGCTCGCCCCCCCCCCTCGGCAATGCGGCCAGTCGGAGGCCTCACTGCGGCCTTCGCTCTGGCCCCCCCTCCGTCCTCCTCCTCCGTCCTCCGCCCTCCTCCTCTGTTTCCTGATCTTCCTCTTCCTCGTCCTGCTCCTCCCCCTGCTCCTGCTCCTCCTCCTGCTCCTCTTCCTCCCCCTCCTCTCCATGTTTCTCTTCCTCGTTTTCCTCCTCTTCCACCTTCCTCCTCTTCCTCCCCATCCGCCTACTTCTCCCCGCGCGCGCGGGGGGAGGGGGAGGGGGAGGAGGGAGGGGAGGGGACGGGTGAGGAGGAGGCGACAAAGGAGGAGGAGCAGGAGGAGGAGGAGGAGGAGGAGGAGGAGGAGGAGGAGGAAGAGGTCGTCGTCCTCAAACCTCCGACGTCGAGATCTTTTCACCCATCGTGTCTTGACTGCCCCGAGGGCCTGAGAAGGCCCCCCCCCGGAGACGAAAATTGGGGGTCAGGCTTTCGGGTCACATCTCGGGTCTCCAGCGGTCGTCCGAGCGAAACGATCCAGGCACCCCCAGAACGCCCACGGCGAGGCGCAGCTGCTGAAAAGCATCCCGAGGCTGGAACGCCGCCAGTAACCGACGAGACGTCCAAAAAACCCACCTCGGGCCCCTCTCGCAGAGAAAGGAGGTCAGGGAGCTTGGCTGCCCCCCCCGAGCCCTCGACCTCTTCGCCATGCGCCGCCCTTCCTGGAGGGTGTCCTCCTCGCCGACCTCGGGCGTCGCGGGGGGGGGGGGGGGAGGCTGAACAGGGACGAGGACCCTCTGTGGCCCCAGTTGCGCCAGGATGCGGTTACAGTCGAAACGCTGCCATAAGGAATCCTCAATAAGGAACGACGCCCCCTTTGTCCATACGTTAAACTTCGGCTTCCCAATGAAAACCTAAGGAACACCCAAGACAAAGGGTAAAACAATTAAGGAGCACTGGATATCTCTCCAACGAAGAGGGCTCCTTCTTCCGTCTTCAGCGGCCCTGTAGCTGTGCCCCCGACAGCCGACAAATTTTACATGTTCGGGACATCCGCGGTATGTGCATTCTCCATCCTTGAATGCACGTGCTTAGTTGTCTCTCAAAACGGCCAGGGCGTTTTTACCGTTTTCGTTTTCCGCTCTTGGAACATTGACAATGGGACTAACACGACGATGCTCGGAAACGGAAAAAAAACGGCGCCGCGGCAGAGCGAAAACGGAGAAAAGCCGCAACTGAAAACGGCGCCCTCCAGAACCTTTCGAGGCCCCCGAAACGGAAACGAAAACAGCGGATTGCTTTCCATTTTGCCCGAGTCCGCGGCCAGAGTTTCGGCAGCGTTCGCAGGACTGGGCTGCGGGGGCGCATGCTTGCCTATGGCACGCTTGTTGATGGCACGTTTGATGAGTCTCGCCATCCACTCGCATCCACTCCTAAATACAGAATGGAATAATGATTTTCTTTTCAGGGGGCGGGCAACTCTTTGATGGCCGTCCTGGTCACGCTTTGCTTGGTGCGCGCCGTCATCCCGAGCCCACGGGCCCTGCTGGCAGGCACCCTTAGACGAGACGGCTGCGTCGGGGGCAGGGGGCAACACAAAAGAGTTTGGGGGGGGGCGGTCTGCACGTGAGCTGAAAACGTACCAGAAATGTATTGAAAACTGATATAAAAAAACGGAGCGGGCGGGGGGGGAGCCACGGGGAGCTGACAACGGAAAAAAAAAAAAACGGCTGACTCACCCCCCCCGACGCAGCCGTCTCAGCCAAGGGTGCGCAAGGCCCGTGGGCTCGGGATGGCGGCGCACACCAACACCAAACAAAGCGTGACCAGGACGGCCATCAAAGAGCTTGCCCCTCGAAGACGGTAGCGCCTCTTCCACCCCGGGCGCCTCCTCCGAAAACGACTGAGAGATGTGAGCGGCCCCTCGGTCGCCGGTCGCCTGCGCGACACGATTAGCCATTTAGGGAGAGACGAAAATGGGAACAAAAAAGCGCCACGCCGAAAACGGAAAAAAACAACGACACGAAAACGGCAACGAAAACTGACAAAAAAACGCTGTTGATTTTCACGAAATACAAGAACCAAAAGGAACCGAAAACGGATTCGAAACGCCCAACATCACAGCGAACAAAAAACGCCCTGACCGTTTCGAAAGACGTCTGAGCCCACGTGCACACAATACCAGAGCACTCTCAAAGCAACATGGCGCGATTGGTGTCAAAAGCGTCTTCCTGCGTGGGCTACCCTTCTGCATTTTCCACGGCGTTCCTGCGTGGGCTACCAATCCGCCGGCTTCCGGGATGGAGAGCGCCACGGTCCGCACGTTCCAAAATGGCATGTCGATGCAGCCTGGCTTAGCCATTACAGCGAGATGGATTATGAAATCTCGATTGCCCCTAGTACATGGAGAGAGCGTGCCCCTCCCAAAACCCAAAACACAACGCGCAACGCTAGCAAGGATCGCGAGCGCTACACACTCTGGCCTTGGCGAGCTCCTGAAGCCTCGCTTCCGTCGCAGCCCTCCTCGCGGCAACACGTTGAATTCCAAGGACAACTGTGAAATGGAAGATCGACATTTGTTTGGGGCAACACGTGCATGTACGGCCATCCGGACCGCCACATGGCAACTGTACGCCGTGCCCACTGTGACATTCGTTTCCGCGCGCACACTCAAGTTCACATTATCGCACCATCGCTGCTTAGCTGCGGACTCAAGTATAGCACTTCCCCTTTGACATGGCTTGCGTTCTGCAACAACTGCTATTCTACACCATCCACATGTCCGCCATACAAGTGCCACTCCTCCTGCCCAACGTGCTGCTCCAACAATGAATACCCCGCAAGTGTGGTATTGCTCCGTCGCTGGTGTCACTGCGGCTGTTTCTCCACATCATCCGATCCCTCATGCCTTCCTGGATTGTCTGCCTTGGCCGCTACAACATAGTTTGTGTCAGTAGTCTCGTCCGCCATAACATGGCCTAAGCTGCCATCGCTGCTCTGCTGGGTGTCCTGCTCTGCCCAATTTGCGTCCGCCTTAACTTGCAGATGCAATTCTTGAAAGTACACCCTTACGCAACTCCGCCACTGTGGCATGCTGGCACTGGCACCCCTCAAGATTCGCTCGCAACTCTCCCGCAAACTGTCTGCGAGCAACCGATGCGGTCCTCGCTTGCTTCGCCTCTTTCCTAAGCTTCCCCTGTCCCTTCGGCCTTCCGAGCAACCAGCGTGCCCAGCTGGTTCGCTCGCTTGGAAGAAGTAGGTGACGCATTTGCAAGCACACAATGCTGTGGCGAGCTTGCGTATTGATGGTGGCGTGCGGGGATGGGATCGCCAAGAGACAAAACAGAACAGAAGGGTCTGGTATGCCGGCATGACTGTTCCAATGCTGGTAAGCAAACACAGCTCAGAAGGACAGCATCCTCGTACTGTCAGGCACCATCTTGTAAAACTCCCAGAAATCGGACAGCAAACAATGTCAATCATGTCGTCATGGGGTTCTCACAAGAGGCGACCAAAGCTTTTCAAAAAGAGCATAGAGCTACGAGATCCCCGGGGAAGCCCCTCAGACGCCTCCCTTCTCCTGAAGCCCTGGCACTGGACTTCAACATATCGTTTTCTAGCGCCTGGAAGCACGTCGAGGGCGGGTGCAAGTGGCCAGCGGCCTCTCGTGTGCCGCTTGGCAATCCTGCGCGCGGGAAGGAAAGAGTGGGCATCTAGTGGCAGCAGTATAGAAGCACCTGCTGGTGTGACAACTGGGCGATGCGTTGACCGAAGGTCAGAGAGGATTATCTTCAGCAGCCCGAGACCATGGCCGAGAGGGAGACATGCCCTTTCCATGGAGGCGGCGCAGAACACTTTACATCAAAATACAAGGGTGACAGGGAAGACCACATGCTTGGCTCATCGTTGTTGGATGCATGGCAACTTGTCGTATGACACCCAGCCTGAAGGGCACCACACATGTGCTACAGTCAACACACTGCCATTAGGAAAGCCAAATAAGGAACATGGGGGTTTTTATAGCCACGGCGAGCCTCGGCCATGAATAGGTTCTCAGACCCAAATCTACGCAACGACCCAGACATCAGAGCCCTTCCGGAGCCCACAGTGGTCCTCATTTCAGCGCCTGGGACACCTCCTTCGTGCCCCAGCGTCGCGAACAGGTGCCCGTGCACAGCAGACGAAACGACATGCGGCACTTAAAAGTGCAGCCTAGCGGCACTCCTGCTGCTTTTCGTCCTGCAAGCCCTCCTGCTTCACTGGCTCCTCCTTCAAGTCCTTAGCGTCACAAATCTGACTCTGAGCGCACAAACGCATAATATGTAGCACCCCACAGTTGCGGACAAGAGTGGAGGGATCGGGCGCGGGATGTGTCTCAGTTGGGTCGCGGATGTGCCGCGGGGTGCGTCGCGGGTGGGTCGCGGGTGAGTCGCGGGTTGGGTCGCGGGCGAGGAGGAGGAGGAGGAGGAGGAGGAGGAGGAGGACGACGACGACGACAACAACCATTTTAAGTCTGTTCGCTACTTATCTGCTCGCGTGCCATTCAACACGGGTATCCCAAACCCTCGGGACCCGCACTCTTCGTCTTCGATCGTACCCCCTTGGGGTACATCTTTATGACCTGCAACGTGTTTTTCGCGCAGCCCCCGAAGGCAGGGGAAGAGAGGACGGATGGAAGGAAGGGACAAGGGGGATGAGGAGGATGGAGCACGAGTAGTAGCAGGAGGGGGCTACGAGCGGAAAACTCGTGGCAGAACCAGACGGGCGCTCATCGGGTGGGTAGACCCCAACGGGCGGGTCGGGAAGGCGGGCCCAGGCGGCCAGGTCGAGCCGTCGGCTTCCTGAAGCGTGCGTCCTGCATGAATCGAGAGGAAGTCTCCAGCGACAGCGCGATTCCCAAATAATTCGTGAGGGCATCCATGGCGAGAGCGTGATTCCTGAGTGTCGAGGGCGCGGCGTCTGAGTACATTGTGAGGAAGTCCCACGCGAGAGCGCGATTTCTGCATACATTGTGAGAAAGTCCCGCGCGAGAGCGCGATTTGAGAACACATTGTGAAGAAGTCTCAGGCGGGAGCCGCTGTTGTCGTAAACCGGGGGTCAGGGGCCAAGTTTGGTGACACCTCACCCTCCCTTGTAAAAATAAGGTGCGAGCCCTGGGAGAAGCACTTCCATTGAAAAACACAATGTACCCCGGAGGGGGGATTAACAATACTTCTTCTTGAGTAATGAGACTGCAAAAAAACAACAAACAACAAACAACAAGTATCCAGGCCAAGGAACCCCACTTCAATCACGCACTCAGGAACAATGAATGACCTTGCGGCCCCCTCACGCTGATACTCAAAAGCCAGCGCAGACGCGTGAACACACAACCGAGCTGCAGCGCTAGACGTGTCAACAAAACTCCTTCCCCAACCGTCCAGCGTCAGAAGTGTCAACAAGCTTTCGCTGGCGGACTGGCCGCCATTCTACTTCAGCTGGCCTTCTGCCAAGGGCGACATGCGCCGAAACCGCGGCCCATCGTAGAACGACCCGTCAATCACCAACATAACGGCCAGGCGTAAAACGGTCCCTTGCAAGATCGGCCCAGTCTTCAGACTAACGTTGTCTTCTAATTTCTCTGGTGGTGTGCCTGGTTAGTTCATGGTCCAGCCGAGGGTGTCCGATGGAGGCGGTGCCGCCGCCGCTGCGAAGCCGTCAGCGGCATGGCCATCACCTGAGCCCCTGCTGTTTCAGAGGGCACCGGCGGAGCAGTGGGCAGATCAGGCCCTGCCTCTAGCGGCAAGCGCCAAGCGCCCTGTGGTCGAGGCGCCCGGAGCTGCACGCATAGCCAGGCCCTGCCCTGCCCGGCCATGTCCTGGCTGCCGTCGAGCTCAGCTCTCCCAACTTTTCTCGCAGTGCTCGGCACGCTGGGAAACAATGATATTCCATGATGGTTCCTGGGGAACGACAGCCAGGCTTTTCTATGAAGGGGAGCGGGTCGGCACCAATTTCGGCAACACGTCGCCACATGACCGACTCCGGTAGCCCAGGATCCAAACATGTTATGTGAGCGTCTCGCGTTTCCTTCCGCCGCCTTCCGCCAATGGATCAGCCGCTGTTCTACGTCCGTCGGCTTCCGCTGGCCTTGCGCCATCCTTCCGTCGAGGACGAGACGCTCCGAAGGCGAGGCCCTTTCTGCACGCCTTGCATGTCCGACTCCGGAAACCTGAACGTTTTCTGACTCGGCGTTTCGACATTGGGCGGAGGGGCAGGGGAGGGTGGGGGGGCTGGCTCCAGACCTCTGCATAGTGCGACTGTTTGCACTAGTGCGTCCTATGGGGGAGCCTCGCCCTGCTTGAAACAGGCGCCCTAAACAGCAAAGATCTACTCCAGGGGCGGGGGGGAAGTGGGGGGTGCGATGGCCCGCGCCAATGGGCAAAACAACGAATAAGAAAACGATCACAACCCTGGGTCCCAAAACTTCGACGTCTCACTCTCACTGCCGCCGCCTTCCACTGGCGGACTCGTCGCTGTGTAACGTCCTTTTACCAGCGCAACACCCTAGAAACATCGATTGGATGTCTAGCGTCGGGCCCGTCTCAAAACCAACCGTATGCACGGCGCAACCTCAAAAATGCAAAGCACAACGAGGTAGAGGGCCAGAGGAGTGAGCACGCACGCGGGACCCATGGCCCCGCACTCGAGCACCCCCTCCTCTGAGGGGATGGCACTACGAGAGCGGCCGCCTAAACACCCTCTAGTGTAACGGCGGGCCCTCATCAATGAAAACAACTGAGCTAGCTCCCCTCGGAGCCCTGCCCACGAACTTGGAAATAGTTTCGAATGTCAACTGTAGACTGAGATCTGCTGGGGCCTGCACGGGGTCTCACTTCTTCTTCGGGCGCTTCTGCTTTCCGTGGGTCCCGTTTCCTGTGTTACGTCCGCTGGCTTCCCCCGGCCTTGCCGAGGACGAGATGTTCCGAAGGCGCGGCCCTCTCGCCCGCCTGAGGCGCATTCGACGATGCGGTGCTTTGAACGCGCAGCAGGGACCCCGGCCCACTCCCCGGGGGTGGCTCTCCGTTCCGGGCCTTCCATGCTTGATGGCCCCCGGACCGGAGAAGGGGCCCCAGAGCCCGAGATCGGGACAACACGCGGGAAACGGGCGCGCATCGTCAGAGACCTGTGCGCTAAAAACTCTCAGAGGACGACGACGACGACGACGACGACGACGACGACGACGCACCTCCCGCCCCGCCAGGGGCGCATCGTGGCCAGCGCCGCGATGCTTCGACTGCCCCAGGGCCCGACAGCGGCGGGCGGAGGTCGAAGTGGCATGGAAACGCCGCGATTGGGAACAACGCGTCGACGGTCCAGCAAAGGCCGACAAGGTCCACAAGGTCCAGACAAGCTGCTGGGCTTTTGTCTCGTGGTGAAAAACGAAATCGATGTCCTCCAACACGCTTGCCTAGATCACGTCTTTTCTGGACCGTCTACAAGGTTCAGACAGCTTCTGGGCCTTGCCTTTTGGTGAAAAACAAGCTTCTGGGCCGCCTGGACCTCCGACAAGCTTCTGGCCCAAAAACACCGCGATGACGGTGCACGCCGTGTGAGGCCGACAAGATCTAGAAGAGCCGGCCGCCGCTTTCTTCTGCGCGCCGCCAACATCTGAGGGGAGACGGCGACGGCCCTCTCCGCCCCGCCAGGGGTCGCGTCGTGGCCGAACCTTCCCCCGGGGGGTAGCTGGGCTCGTTCGTGCTGGCCCTGGGGCCACACAGCGGGCCCCAAAGACCGAAACCGAGGACACACTTTTTGATTTGAGGGGCGAGAGCGAACCTCTTCCGCTGAAAGCTAGGCGGCCTACGCCCAGCTCTAATTAGGGAGACAGGGCACAGGAAGGCGGGGCCTCAGGCGGCCAGGAGCGGGCGGGGCCCGGGGAACAGGCGGTGCCGAAGTGGACGTGCAGGAAAAGGGACGCCTTGGACAGGAACCGAGGGCGAAGTCCCGGAAGGCGAAGGTGGTGGTGTTGCGAAACCGAGGACACACGCGGGGATGGAACCGGCCACATCGTCGGACATCTGGGTACTTTCAGACGACGCCGATAACGACGGCGACGACCACGACCACGACGACGGCGACGTCGACGACGTCGACAACGACGACGACGACCACGGCGACGTCGACGACGACCACGGTGACGTCGACGACGACGACGAAGGCGGCGGCGGCGGCGGCGGCGGCGGCGACGACGACGACGACGACGACGACGACGGCCCTCCCTGCCGCGCCCTGGGGCGCGTCCTGGCTGGCGCCGCCCTCCTCCCACGGCCCGGGCTCCCGGGGCGCCCCGCCGGGCTCGCCGCCCTGACGGGGGCGCCAGGAGAAGGACGAGACCCCGTCTGCGGGGTACTGCCAGGGGCGCCCCTGGCCCAATGTTCCCCCCAGGATCTCCCAGGAGGCCCCCACGGCCTCCAGAGCGCCCCTCACGAGGCCCAGTGGGCCCCCAGGGGCTCAAAGCTGGGGCACCTTGGCCCAGGGGCACCTTCAGCAACCCCCGACCATCTGGCTGCGTCCACTTTGTCGAAAGATCGCGCCAGATCGCCGATGCACCGTCGATGCGGCTCGATGTGGAGCCTGACTTTCGAACCCACATGGCCGACGTCGCCGAAGCATCGCCGACGCCGCCGATGCATCACTGGTGCACCGGCGATGCGGCGCAATCCTTCGAACCCACATGGCCGCGTCCATGTCTTAGCGTTGCCAAGATGCGGCAGGCACAGACCCGCGTTGGCGGGCATGTTGTGTGACTCCTCTCGGGAGCCCTCGGGGGGAGCCCTCGGGAGCCCTCGGGGGGAGCCCTCGGGAGCCCAACGGGGCTGATGTGACTCCATGTTGGCTCCGTGACACAACGGGGCTATGTGACCCCGTGTTGGCCATGACAGCCGATCTCATACAGAACCTGTGACGCGAACCAAACGGACGGCGGGATCTGAAATTTGACGCGAGCCCCCGCTGCAAACATTTCACGACAACTAGACCGTCAAAGCTCGGGGCTGACCCGCTAAGAACTGGGGGGCCCGAGCTGCCTGGGCCCTAAGATCGAGGCCTCCTAGGCGGAGTCCGAGTAGATGGGGTCGGAGGATCTCGCCGCATCGCCGACACATCGGCGATGCATCGCCGCTGCGTCGGCGATGCATCGGCCATGCACTGGCGACGTCGGCGATACATCGGCGACGTCGGCGTGGAGAACAATTGGGCCCACATCGAGCCGCTTCGCTAATGCATTGCCGATGCATCGGCGATGCATCAGCCATCCTTCGACCCCATCTACAACGACCCCATCGAAGAGGCCTACATACGAATCGGCGAAGAGGGGGTTGGTCCCTGGACCCCTCCCGGGATCCACCTGGTGCAGTACTTCACCCACGATCCATTTTCGACTGTCCTGGGGCCCGAACACGTCCCCCGAAGGCTGAAACATGCAATCTAAACCTTGTCGAACCCAGCGCCCTTCCTGCTCATCATCATCATCATCATCATCATCATCATCATCATCATCATCATCATCATCATCATCATCATCAGCATCATCATCACCTTCATCATCATCACCATCATCAGCATCATCAGCATCATCACCATCATCACCATCATCAGCATCGTCATCACCATCACCATCACCATCATCAGCATCACCATCATCATCAGCATCATCATCATGACAACCACCATCATCATCATCACCACTATCATCAGCATCGCCAGCACCATCATCAACGCCATCACCATCACTACCACCATCACCATCACCATCACCATCACCATCACCAGCATCAGCATCAGCATCAGCATCAGCATCAGCATCAGCATCAGCATCATCATCATCATCATCATCATCATCATCATCATCATCATCATCATCATCATCATCATTATCAACATTACCATCACCATCATCATCATCATCATGCTCCTCCGCCTTCCCCCCTCCTCCTCCTCTTGCAATAGAAACCTTGCCGAACCTGGCCCGCCCTTCCTGCTGGCCCGAGCTAGCAGACCCCCCGCCGGCTTCCGCTCCCCGCCCCGCGGGGGGCACGCCGTGGCCCGCGCCGCCCTGCTCTGAGGGGGGCAACGGTCGGGGGGGAAACGTCGACGCGCCTGGCAAGGGCCCCGAGAGGCCGAGCACTATGAAAACCTTTGTCTCGATTTCGTAGAGACCCCATGTGGGTTCGAAGGATTGCGCCGCATCGCCGGTGCACCAGTGATGCATCGGCGGCGTCGGCGATGCTTCGGCGACGTCGGCCATGTGGGTTCGAAAGTCAGGCTCCACATCGAGCCGCGTCGCCGACGCGCATCGGGGAGGCGGCGCGACCCTCCGATGAGGAGGGAACGGTCGGGGGGGCTGGCACAGGGGGGGAAACATCGACCTGG
>CAUYUJ010014660.1:62500-195423 GCA_963575745.1 Prorocentrum cordatum
TGTAGCAAAGTAGTTGTGTAGTAGCCGTAATCGTAGTAGTAGTAGTAGTAGTAGTAGTAGTCGTCGTAGTCGTAGTCGTAGTCGTAGTCGTAGTCGTAGTAGTAGTGATCGTAGTCGTAGTGGTAGTAATGTTAGTAGTAGTAGTAGTAGTAGTAGTAGTAGTAGTAGTAGTAGTAGTAATAGTAGTAGTAGTAGTAGTAGTAGTAGTAGTAATAGTAGTAGTATTAGTAGTCGTAGTAGTAGTAGTAGAAGTGGTGGTAGTAGTAGTAGTAGTAGTCGTAGTAGTAGTAGTAGTAGTAGTCGTAGTAGTAGTAGTAGTAGTAGTAGTAGTAGTAATGGTAGTCGTAGTAGCAGTAGTAGTAGTAGTAGTAGTAGTAGTAGTAGTAGTAGTAGTGCAGTAAAGGTAGTAGAGTAGTAGTAGTAGTAGTGGTCGTGGTAGTGGTAGTAGTAGTAGTAGTAGTAGTAGTTGTTGTTGTAATAGTAGTAGTAGTAGTAGTAGTAGTAGTAGTAGTAGTAGTTGTTGTAGTTGTAGTAGTAATAATAATAATAAAAAGAGTAATAAAAGTAGTAGTAGTCATAGTCGAGCTGGAGCAGAAAAAAAAACCACGGCGGCCCCGCAACTCCTGTGGGAATCACTGGGGGCCCTCTTGAAGGAGGAGGAAGACGGGAATGAGGAGGAAATGGAGGAGGCGGAGGAGGAGAGGAGGAGGAGGAAAGCCCCTGGCGCGCTCCGCGCGCAAGGAAGGGTGCAGAACCAGCGCCGGCCCAAGAGATCCGCTCGGAGATCCCATGGCGTTTAACCAGTCTCGAACTTATCCCTATCCCTAAGATGGGCGAGCAAAAACCGAGGACAATCTTATGGATGCTGAGGGAATCCTTCAGATCGGCATCGAGGTGAGGATGTGTTTCAAACTGGTAAGTCTTGGTCGGCGGCGAAATCCGAGGCCCCCTGCCCAGGCCGATCAGCGATTCAAGCAACTCGCTGGGCGGCGGGGGGAAGGTCCGGAAGTCGTCGAATGCGTGACAAAACCCGAGGCCTGCCCCCGCCTCCCATCGTTTCCGGAGAATCGGTGGTTGGTGGGGGCAGTGCTGGGACGCCGCCGCCGATCTGGTTCTCGAGAGAAGACGGGGTGGGCTTCGCCAGAGGAGCCAAGAGGAGTCCTGGAATGCTGCCTGCGGGAGGGCTCCCGCCACGCCCCTTGCTCTTTTCGAAGGCCGGCCCCCCCTCGGGTGAGACGTCCTCTCTGCGCAGCGCCGACGAGCGTCGCAGGGAACCCCTGGGCGCGCCAGCGTCGACCTCCCCTTCGCTCCGATGTCGCAATTCTTTCTGACGTGGGCCCCTGGGATCTCGGCCCCTTCCCCGGGGCCGGTCTTTCATCCGGGGTCGTTTTTTGACGGCTCCCCGGGGCACCCGCAGTCTTCGCCCCGCCCACGCGCCCGCCGACTCGCCCGCCCACCATGCACACGGCCGTCCATGAAGACAACACATCCGAGAACCGACCGAACTGACGACGAAACCGAAACCGAAACCGAATCGACCAGAAACAGCCGAGACTGCCGCAACGCCGCGACAAGGAAACGACGCGACAGCCGATTGAACCGAACCGACCGTATGGCAGCGACTGCGCGGCCAGCTGATCCGACCGAGCCGCAACCCCCTTTGACACACCCACCGCTCGCCGATCCACCCACCCATCATTCACGCACCGCGCCCCTGATCGCTCCGCGAGCCTCCCGTGGGACCCCGGGAGCTCCAGAATCTCGTCGACCTCGCCCCAGCGACCTGCCACCGAAGCTCCACGGTGCCTCCAGATGCCCGTCCCGGCTCAGGGCGAGAGGCCACAGCCAGACCCTTGCGTCGGCGGCAAGCGAGAGGGGGGAAGTCAGAAGGAGAAGGCCTTCTCAGAAGGTTCGGAAATCCCCCCGCCTTCTGACAAGTTTTCTAGGCCTTTCCCGCAAACCAAAACACTTCTCAGAAGCCCCGAGGGCTTCTGAGAAGTCCCGCCGCCTTCTGAGAAGACCTCCTCCTTCTCACTTCCCCCCCTCGCTCGCTGCGGACTGCGGATTTCAAGATCCGCTGGAGCGTCAGCGCCTGGCGGCTGCCTGGTCGGTCTTGGTGCAGCACGTCCCCGGGAGAGCGGGCTGGCCGACAGGGGCTCAAGGGCCCCACGGTCCAATGAAGAGTCACTGCGGGGCAGTCGTGGGAAGTACAGAAGGAGCTCGACCACAAGAGACCTTCCACAAGAAACCCAACCCTGAGACCTCAGGGCGCCCATTGATTTCTGGAGTGGGAGCGTTGCGCTTTCCACAGCAAAACAATCGAAACCCAAGAAACCCAGGGCACCCTGGAGGCAAGCAAGGTATCTTGGCATGGGTTTCCACTGTATGCATCGCGCATCGTTTTTTCATTATGGGGGGAATGAATTGAAAGAGGCGGGGATCCATAATGAGCCGACGGCAAGCATGGCCGCTCGGAGGCTGTCATTGTCAATGCCGGCCTGTTTCCAACGATGGCAGCAGCATTGCGCTCGTACTTGACATTCGAGCTCTGGTACGGCCGAGATGACAATACCATTCTCCGTAGGGCCTCGGGCGACTCGGAAATCGCAATGCACCACCTCCGAGCTTAACACTTGCCTGACAAGAGGATGCGGCGGGAGGTTCGACAGATAGCAAGGGTGGACGACGAGTTCAAGAAAAGAAGGCTGCAAATCCCACTCCCAATTGCAACCGAGGAGACTAAGACGAAGGCGCTGCGGCGTTGGCGGCATCCTGCCCGAGGTGATCCAGGCTCGGGCCAGAGCTTTCAAACTGGACACGGCCCAGCGAGGGGGCAGGTTCGGCAAAGTGGGCGGAGGGGCTGCTTAGCAGCTGAGCGCCTGTGCCCATCGATAGGAGGGCGGGGCGCTGCCGCGGTCAGCTGGAGCAGCGGCTGATGGAGACAGTGGAGGAGGTCGAGGAAGAGGGAGGTTCAGTTATCAATCAGAGGCGCGCGCTGGGGCGGCCGCGGCAGACACTGCCATCAGGTAGTCACAAGACAATCAGTGGAAGACAAATCGCGAAAGGTCGTCTCCCTGCGTGATGTGAAGGTCTTGCCTCTACGCCGGACTGCTTCTGCAACGCAGCAGTGCGAGTGCGCAACTGCATGCAAGCGTTGGGAGAGCCGCGTGGTCTACGCGCTCTGCTGCAGCATGAGGGAGACCGTGCACTTTGGCCCTCGGCCGTCGTCGCGGGCCGAACTGATTGCGGTGCCACGGTCAGAGGGCGCCTGCTGCTGAGGCGTGACGCCTCTGGTCGGCCAGGAGCGCGCCCTCGTTAAAACGCGGCCAGGGCCAGTCGTATTCGGACGCGGGCTGGAGTCAAGCGCTAACTCCCTTGCGCTACATCGCACGGCGACGACAGGGGACCGTACGAGAGCGCGAAACGCGAGCGAAGCGGGGGCCACGGAAAGACACCGCGGCGGAGGGACAACGGCCGAGGGAGGAACCGGGGCGCCCGCACACCGCGCAGGGACAAAAGGCCAAGCAAGGCAATGAGCTGCAGCACTCGCTGCACTACCCATGCGAGACATTACCAGCTACAGAGCATGGGCGCTGAAAGTCTATATCGGTTATATAACACATAGGCTCGCATGCAGTTGCAGCCATTGCTGCGCTCTGCATGCAATTCCATCCTCATCCGCTTCCTCATCAGCATCAACCCGAGGCTCCCACTCAAGCTGCGCAGAGCACGGTGGGGGCAAAGATGGGGAGCAGGGGAGGCACGGCCCAGTCTACCTGAGCTTCATCCTGCCTCTGCTGTTGCATGTGTCCATGTCGCCATCGAGGGACGAGTTCTGCCGAAGACAGGGAGGGGAGCAGACTAAGAATAATAAGAAGGAGTCGAATAATAACAGTAATAATGAAAGGCAGCAGAAGAAGACGAACAATCCGCCGACCCTGTCGGCGTGTGTGAGGGTCGTTGGCCGTCGTCTCTGTCGTCCCCTTTCCCTGCCTCCCCCCTTTCTCTGGGCTCGTCAAAGCCCCCCCCTTTCCCAGGGACCTCCTCAGCGCGCCAGCCAATGCGAAAATAAGCAACGTCGAAATTTAGTCGAAGGGAAGCCCCTTCCCTTCGATCCCTCCCCCGCTGGGGGGGGGGGGTCCGGGGGGAGGGGGTCAGACGCCCCGGGAGGGGGGGGGGTCAGATACGACGCCCCCCCTGGGAGTCCCGGTGCCCCAAAAAGCCCCAAAACGGGCCAAGAGTGCCCCAAGAGGCTCCAAAGACAGTCCAAGAGAACTCCGAATCGGCGAACGATCTATCCAAGACGCCTTGACGGTCTCCAGACGGCCCAAGAGGCCTGCAACGCGCCCCTCAGAGGCCTCCAGGAGCTTTCCCACGAGAGCCCCAAGAGGCAAAAATCCGGGATTTCCCATACGTTTTTGAAAGATTTTGGCGTTCATGCCTCTTCCGCTTCCCAGCGCGCCAAGACGGCCCAAGAGGCCCCCAAGATCGCCCCGAGACGGCCCAAGAGGCTCCCAAGAGGGTCCCCTAACGGCCGAAGAGGGCCCCAAGACGGCCCAAGACGCCTCCAAGACGGCCCAAGAGGCCCCCAAGACGGCTCCAGGAGTGCCCAGACAGGGGACCCGAACGGACATTTCGATCTCTCAGCCCCAAGAGGCCCCCAAGAGGCCCCGAAGAAGCCCCAAGAGGCCCCAAGAGGCTCCCAAGGGGCCCCCAAACTGCCCCAAGACAGCCCAGGAGAGCCCCAAATTGCCCAGGAGGCCTCTAAGAGTGCCTCGAGACGGCGCAAGAGGAGCCCTGGACGGCCCAAGACGGCCTCAGGAGAGCCACAAGCTGTCCCGAGAAAGCCTCTGTCCTCCTCCTCTTCCTCCTCCTCCTCCTCCTTCCCCCCCCCTCTGCTCCCCCTCATCCTGCTCTCCTCTGCCTCCTTATCCTCCTCTTGCTTCTCCTCCACATCCTTCTCCACCCTCCTCCTCTCTCATCCACCTCCTCCACCCTGCCCCCCCTCGTTTTCATCTTCGTCGCTCTCAGGGTCGGCGGCAACGGCCGTGAGGCCTTCGCAATAATAAGCAAAACCATAAACATACAGTTTCGGAGATCCGCGCGGACTTCTTGAATCGGCACTGGACCCCCTTCCCTCAAAACCAGTCCCCTTAACCGAGGGTGGCCGCGAAATCCACGTCGACCGTGGTTTAATATCTAGGAATGATAAACCTCGGTTCATTCTGTTCAGATGATGCTCCCACGGGATTTTTGGCCTGTGGATGGATCGGTGGCCACCCCCCACCCCGGATCATTTCCACTCCGGAATACTGCATCTGGGGTCGATATTCCGACGTAACGAACCAGGGTTGATCCCAGTCCAATCTCCCTCTCAGGCACTCCCCCCCTCCGCCAGATCATTATCATTCCAGAATAATAAACCTGAGTTCATGATTCCCAGAACATTACGAACCACAACTTATTATGTTCTACGGACTAGGGTCAATCTTCTAACATACTGTAAGGAATCCTAGTTCGGAGGCGCGGGGCTGGGGGAAAATAAACATGAAAATCATTCTGGAATCATGAATCCAGATTCAGAATATCCGCCTATGGCTCAGGGGACGCCCCTCAGCCTCCATAATTATCATTCCAGAATAATAAACCGGGGTTCGTTATTCCCGAGACATTATTCACCCCAGTCAGTATTCCCACGATATTATGAACCCAAATGAATATCTTTTTGGGGAACACTATAAATAAAGATTTATCATGCTCCGGGGGGACCATGAAACCTAATCAATGTGTCCCGGAACATTAAAACCCAGGTTCATAATGTTCCGGTGGGGACATTATGAACCTTGGTCAATAATACCAGAACGTTGTAAACCCAAGTTGATATCTTTTTGGGGTTCGTCCTGCCGTAACCCCTCCCGAGGTACATCTGGTGCAGTGTTTCACCCCGGATCTGGTCTTGACGGTCCCAGGGCGGTCCCCAGAGGCCATACAAGGCAAAACCTCGTCGGACCCAGACCTCGAACTCCACCCGGCCGGAACCAGTGCTAGGCCACCTCAGACCCCCAGCCGGCTCCCAAACAAGACATCACATCTCAGCGACAGATGGCGGATTCCGGAAACCCTGAACTCAAAACTGTTGTCATCTCTTGGGAGGTCGACTTTAGCTTCGGCCAGCTTCCGTCGAGCTTCCGCAACCTTCCGCTGGCAGAGGCGCCGCCGTTTTACTTCCGCCGCCTTCCGCCGACCTTCCGCCGCAGAAGAGATGGCAAATCGCCCGATCCTCGAAGGCAGGGCCCTCTCTGGAACGCCCCAGACGAGAGTGGCTTCTCTCCCTCGGCGGAGGGAAGACGACTCTCGTGGGGAAGCCAAAGGGTGCCGAGACTGCTGCTTCCCTGGCCTCTCCAGGGGTGCGTTCGGACCAGCGAATCCAGCGGTGGTATGGGGCATCTGTTCCTGCTCTGATCCCAGGGAGGGGGGGCGCAGTGGGCCAAGGAGCCGCAGCGAACGCGCCGCGCTGGCGCGCCGAGCGGCGGCGGAGGCGCCGAGCACCCAGGATGGCGGGCCGCAGGGGCTGCCGACGCTGACGACGACGACGACTTTGACGACGACGACGAAAACGACTGCCGCGAGGGCCCCCTTCTCGCACTTGGGCGAGGGCGCGGGCCTCGCATGTGGGCCTCCTGGATGGCGCCGCGTCGCGGATGCATTGGCGATGCGTCGCTAACGTCGGCGGTGCGTCGGCGACATCGACGTGGAGAGCATCGGGCCGCATGGCCGATGCGTCGACGGTGTGACCAACAGGCCACCGATTGGAGCAGGCTTGGAGCGGTCTCGTGAAAAACGCAAGGACGTAATGTCAAGGGAGAGCTTGCCTGCCCCCACCTCGAGGTGCACGTAAGACCGCGCCTCAGGACGTGCACATACCAGGCGTGAAAGGAAGTCCCTTTTTTGCATGCACGCTGCCTTGGGAACCAATTGGGAGGCCTTAGATCTCAGAAGCCCTCCCGCAGAAGGCAGGGGTGGAGGAGGGCGCCACTCAGGGGATGGGCCCACGGGAGTGGGGTAAGAAATCGGGCGATACCGATGTCATGATTCGATGGGTTCAGGATGCGTTCCAGGAACTCTGGAGCACATGGCGGCCCTCGTTTGTCGGCGAGGCGCAAAACTCGAGTTCGGTGTGCCGAGGTTGGCCTAGCGGCGCCGTCCGGAGCACGACGAGATCGACTCTGAACTTTGATGCGAGCGTTCCCGCTGCAGACATCCCACGAAAGCTGGCTCGTCAGAGCTCAAGGCGGGCCAGTCACACAACCTCGACGAACCCGACGTCTGGCGAACGTGCCCACGAGGCTTCAGACCCTGGAGGATTCCCTATCCGGGCAGCGACCTCCTGGGCGCCATCGCCCCGCCCGTGGCGGGAGGGCCCAACAACCCCACGCCCCCCTCGGTGGCAACTCATGGGAGCCTCCAATACCATCTTGTCGGCACTTGCTAATCGACGCTGGTCGACGCTAACTCGACGCCAGTCGACGTTGAATCGACGCTCGCCGACACTAAATCGGCGCTACCTCGTCGACTCCCAGACGCCAATCGACGCCGGTCGACGCTGAAGAGTGAACTGCGAGGCGATACGCAAAGCATCCATGATTTGCTACCGAACCCCCCTGCACCCGCGGCGCCCGCCGTCTCTGTGAAGGGCGGCCGCCGCCCGCCGCGCCGCCCAGGGCTCCGCACGGTGGAACGTCATGGCTTCTAGTCTTGCGGCTCAAGCTCGAATGCGCTTTCCAAGCGAGGATGCCCAGACCCCCTCGAGGCATTACAAAAAAAGTCTCGACAGGACATGTTTGGCTACACTTTCGGCCTCTGGCGGCCCCCACCGGACCTCGGGACCGTCAAACCGCGACTCGGGATGAAAAACCGGTCGTGGGGAATGGGTCGAGACCTTTGGGGGTCGACGCCACGAAAACATCAGGACGTCGGGGCCCTGGGTCCTGAGCGGTGCAGACGAAAGCCGCCCGAGTACCCTATCTGTCACCGGCTCGTGCAGCCGAGCGCACTGGAAGAACACAGCATCACATCAGCAAACGGGCAACTGCGAGCATGTGAATGGATTTCTGCAGATGAGACGGCCCAAAACGGCGAACAGAACACGCAATGAACTTTACGTGGGCGTCTTACGATCTCACTCCCAGACTTAAACAAACAAATAGGTTTGACATTCGCAACGAAATCAGGAATGGAACTCAGAAGACAATTGGGGATCTACATGTCATACTTTCCTGTCGATCTCCGCTCTGCGAAGTTGGCGCTATGAGAAGCCAGGCTCTGGCGCACCCGTGCAGGCTGCAGCGCAGCGGGTCGAGGCATCCTTCACCCATCGATCTCTTCACCCTGAGATCCTGGCGTCTCATTTTTTCGCTCCGGGCGATGGTGCCTCCTTTTGGGCGCCGCAGGGCCTGGTCGAGTTTGTTAAAGATATTGTATTTGTTCGAGACGTCGGATCTCAGGGAAGCTGCAGCACTGCGAGTCGAAGCATCCTCCACTCGCCGATTTCATCAGCTCCTGTAATCCGCAGAGCCCTGTAACTTGCCGAACATGTTGGTCTCCAGGGCACTGACGAGGACGATAATGAGAACGAGGATGATCATGATGATGTGGATGATGATGACAATGATGATGCTGATGATGATGACGATGATGATGCTGATGGTGATGATGATGATGATGATGATGATGATGATGATGATAATGATGCTCATGATGATTAGGATGCTGTTGATGATGATGGTGATGATACGGTGAGAATGATGATGCTGGTGGTGATGATGACTATGATGTTGTTGATGCTGATGATGTGGATGATGATGTGATGACGACGGCGAGGATAATGATGATGATGCTGATGATGATGATGCTGATGACGAGGATGGCGATGATGATGATGATGATGATGATGATGATGATGATGATGATGATAATGATGAAACTTATGATGATGATGATGATGATGATGATGATGATGATGATGATGATGACGATGACGATGCTGACGCTGCTGATGCTGATCATGAAGATATCATTGGCTCAGGATTCGTTCCAGTCATTCTGGAGTGTCTAGCGGCCCCCGTTCTTCTAGCCCGAGTAGAACCGGAGAACCTGGACATCTTGGAACGTATCATTGCCGTGAGCTCTTGCTCTCCTCTGACTGACGACGGACTGGGCTATCGGGTGGGCTGTCGGGCCCCTATCGGCGAGCAGTGGGCAATCGGGCGCCGATGCGTCCCTGACGGTGCCCCTGACCCCTGACAGATCTTGGCCTCCAGGGCCCCGACGCCGACCTGCGGGCCCCCCGCCCCGCCCCGCGCTGCGCCCGCCGTCACCACATCTCCGACGCGGCCCGCAGCGGGCTCAGCCGCGGCACCTGGGACGCACGAGGGCATACCGGTACTGTGCCCAGGTCGGGCATGTCCTCCTACAGGCGGAGGTTATGAGAAAAACGAGGAATGGTCAAAACAGGTTCAAAACTAGTGTCAAACATACTAGAATCCCCATGCAATGTTTTGAATACTTGGGGAACAAATCCTCCTGTAGGGGGACATGCCCGACTCAGTACTATGCGTCTGTGTTGGGGACGCGCGTCCGACCCGAACACGCAGCACAGCACCTTTTGGCAGATCGTCTCCCGAGCGGTATGGCCAGAAAGCACCCGCCGCGGAGCTTGTGCTACAAGGTTTCCGAGCGTGCGCGTCGAACTTGCGTGGCCGACGCGCAGTTGGCGGGTTCTGGAAACAATGACCAAAAACCTTGACATCTTGGAGCTGGGACCGACCGTCTCAGCATTCCTACAGGCCTACCACGACATGTTCTTAGAACCCAAAAATGTCTGAAGAACAAAAACCATGTTCTTAGACCATAAACCCGATGTGCTGAAACAAGACGGTCCCAGCCAGAAGTGTTATAAGCACATTTCGTGGAGACCGCAAAAGGATCTTAGAACATTGTTTGGTAGGCATATAGGTACGACAACACGCTTCGCCACTGCTTGAAAGTTGAGAGGACGATGTCTACTTCCGCCGGCTTCCGCCGGAGGAGGCGGCCTCACTTTGCTTCCGCGAGTTTCCACAGACCTTCAGCCGCCGTCCGCCGAGGCAGAGATGGCAAGTCCTTCGACACTCCAAAGCAAGGCCCTTCCTGGAACGCTTCGTACAGCATGCATATATAAGTATATCTTCATATATATATACGTATATATATATATATATGTGTAAATATATGTATATATACGTGTATATATATATACACATTTGTGTATACACAAATGTAGGCGTGGGTGTACATATAATGTTTGTACATATACAGTTTTACGATGTCTGTACACAAAATCTGTGGGTGCTGCCGTGCACCCCCCGCGGGCTCCCCGACGAGCTCGCGCCGCTGCACCGCGAGCGCGCGTCGTCCGGCCCCCCACCCGCGGGCGGCGGCTGCTCCTCGTTGGGACCGCCGCCCAGATCGCTCTGCGGGCTGCCGTCGGCGGTGGAGCCCTCGGCGGCCTTCGCGCCCGCGCCGTCCGCGGCGCGGCCGCGGCGTCCGCGGCCGACGCCGTCGGCAGCGGCCGGCAGGCCGCCGCCGAGCCTTGGGGGTTGCTTAATTAGACGAGCGCGTTCCACTACTCGCAGAGTGACAGTTCGCAAATGGCCTGGATCCGCCGCGGGGGATCTACGGTACATTTTGTGGAAACAAAGATATGTTTTTCGATCGTTTGCGAGTGGGCACTTTGCGAGCAGAGGAACGCGCTCGGTGCTTGATGTGGGGGCGAGCATAAGGGTGGGAGAAGCGTGCTCCTGTCGTGCCTCTGCTTGGGCCCCGGGATGGGCCTTTCGGGCCCCTTCAGGGCACGAGAGGTGCACCGTTCTTCGCTCCCCCCCCCCCCACCATCACACCCCCGTTGCGCGACGCCCGAGGGCCCGTGGCGGTCGCACGCCGGGGGGTGGCGGCGCTCGTCGCGCCCGCTGCTGCCAGACGAAGAAAAAACATAATAAGCACAGGCTTTCGACGCTGCGCGCGGACTTCTCTTGACGGCGCGCACGAGGGGGTATGGGGGAGGGGGGAAGGCTATTCTTAGAAGGAGGCTGCTTTTTAGAACGCGCTGGCCCTACACACTTGCAGACAGGGCCCGCGCCTTCTGAGAAGCAGGGGTGCTCCCAAGTAGCCTTCCCCCCTCCCCCGAACCCCTTCTGCGCGCGGCCGATTCTCGGATCGGCGCTGCGGGGCCCCCCATCCTTGGCACGCCGGGGGCGGCGCCAGAGGCGCCGCCGGGGGGGCCCAGCGCAGATCCAAGAAATCCCCGCAGAGCGTCGAATGCCTGCCCTTGCGCAGCTTTTCCTTCTTCGAGCTGTGGTGGCGGCGGCGGCGCAGCCCCTGGACCCTGCGGAGCATCTCGTTCTGGATGCGCCGCAGCTCCCACAATTCGTGGCGGACCGTGTGGAGATCGAGGCTCGTGGCCAGGCCCTTGATCCGGATGCAGCAGCCGACGAGCGTGTTGATGTCTACCTCGAGGTCCTGGGGGTTGCTGCTGACAGAATCCACCAGCATGGATAGAGGACCAAACAATGGCACACACATAACGTTCTCGGAGGTTTGTGCGCGGATCTCTTGGATTGGAGCTGGAGATCCCCCCTGGCGCGCGATGCGTTCGAGGGGCGGCGCCAGAGGCGCCGCTAGGAGGTTCCAGCCCAAATCCAAGGAATCCGCGCAAACCTCATAGAAATTATGCCTAAACCATCTTTTGTTCTTCGGATGGAGAAGAACGTGTGCGCCTCCTTGATGTCCACTCCAAAGGTCCTCAGGAGCGCGAGGAATTGAGGGTTGTCGCAAACCGTCATGAATTCCTGGAGCGAAATCGTGCCGGAACCATCCTCATCCGCACTCTCGAACAACTGCCTGAACGTCGCTGCGGCCTTTCTCTCCTCCGCGTACTGCTCCTCCAGCACCCGGTCAGCAGGGGGGCGGGCAAGCTGCAAAGCCTTCTCCACGAAGGCACTGGTGATGACATTCCAAAGGGAAACGATGTTGAACACAATGTAAAACAAAAAAAGCATCTGAAGCTGCATGCCGCCCAGCCCAAGCAGGTCGTAGGTCTCGCCCCAGTCGCGGCCGCCTGTTGTGGCCTGCACGAGGGTCATCATTGTCACATAAACAGAACCGAAATTTGTCTTGATATCGTCCTCCTCTCTCGGCGAGAGGCTGCCATCCTCCATCAACCCGGCCAACACCTGCACGAAACAGATGCCGAATAGGAACGAGATGAATGCCAAAAGGACGACGCACCAGCAGAGCTGCGACATCGAGCCCATGATGCATCTCAGCATCAGCATCAACTCATCTAGCCCTAGCCTGTGCAGGAGCCGAACGGCGCGGATCACCTTTGCCACGCGGAGCAGGCGGAGGGTGCGCAAGACGGTCCAGTTCGTCGCCGTCGTTCCGGCGACCTGGCTGAAGAGTGTCACAACAACCAAGAAGAGGTCAAACAAGTTCCAGGCGTAGTTGCTGCCGATGAAAAAGAACACCCCCGATGAAACGAGTCGCAGTGAGATCTCCACTACATAACACGCAGCGAAGATAAACTCCACTGCCATCACCCATGTGTAGCGGAGACTGCTACGATTCTTCATCTCGTAGTCCGTCGCGTAGGCGATTAAAATCATGTTGAGGCAGATGACAATCAAGCATGCCCACTCGAACGTGGCGCTCCGCACTATCCTGTCGATCCTGCGGTGCCGAGGGGGCTCCTTCAAGTTTTCCCACCATTCGAGGCAACTCTCGAATCTAGACCAGGACTCTGTGTATTCCGACCCAATGTGCTCGCGCAGCGTCGACAGCCTCCGGGCCCGTCCGTCCCTGTTGCTCTCTGCCACCTCGCAGTTCCTGGCGAACGCGAAGGGGTCTGCAAGCCTGGACACGCCCAGATCGAACGGTTCCTCCTCCGAGTACAGCGAACTGGTGCTGCACACCGCCTTATCGGCAGCCAAATCTTGCGCCTCATTGAGCTTGGGTGCAGAATTCGCGAACTGGAAACTTGATGAGGCTACCCTGTATCCGTTCTCGTTGCGACCATTGGCGGCAGTGGAGGGCCAGGTGGCGGAGCAGGCGAACTCGGGCTCGGCGCTCATCGAGTCTGTCGACGAGACGCGCTTCGACTGCTGCCGCAGCGAAGGCGTCTGACTCTCCGCCTGCTCGTCGAAACCGCCGGCAAGCTCGCCCACGCTCTCGCGAAACAAGCCCTCGAGCGTGCAGGTCTGCTTGTCGAGCAGCTCCTCGACCACGCTCCTCACCATCGCCATGTCCGACGAGAGCGGGGGCTCCAGGAAAGCCTGCGGGGCCTCGGGCATGCTGGGCGCGTGCGGCACCGAGGACCCCGCCCCGCCCTGGGGGCCCGAGGGGGCCAAGGCCGCCGCGCCGAGGTCCGCGAGCATGCCGCTCAGCCCCCTCCACGACTCCTCTGCGGGAGAGATGTATATCGCATACCCGTGTCCACTGCGTCTTGAAGTCTCGGGCTCCCTTCACCAGACACCCGAGGCGCAGTGGATATGGACAGAAATCTGGCCCCCAGGGGCCAGATCTCTATCCGTATGCACTGCGCCTCGGCCTCTTGCTGCGCCTTCCCAGAGAAAGTCCGAGACGCAGTGGGTACGGATGTAAATCTTGCCCGCGCCCTCCGGCGCGGCGGGCAGCCCCGCGGGCGACCGCGGCCGCGTTGGCGCGCCGCGGGCGCCCTCGCCCTCGGGCGCCTGCCCTGCGGCGCGCCCGTGGCCGCCGCCCGACACGAAACCGCGCAGCCGAGAAGGGCGGTGCACCAGCTCGAAGTCCTCCCCGGCGGCGCTGGCGGGCGGGCCTGAAGCGGCCGGCCCCTCCGCGCCCGCGCCGCAGGCACCGCCCCGCCCGCCCAGCGCCAGCCCGCCGGGCTCGCCGGAGCTGGCCGCGCCCTGCGCGTCGCGCCGCCACGGCCCTCCGCCGCTCCGCGGCGGCGCCAGGCCGGGCCCCAGCGTGCCGCCCGGCGCCGCCAGGGCGCGCGCAGCGCGGTGCGGCGCCCGATCATCGTCGGCACTTCGCGCGGCGCTGAGTGCGCGGGCCGCGGGCGCCGGCCCGCGCTGCACCACCGGGAGGGTCGATGATCCTCGGGACGCGTGTTAGCGCCAGCGTGTACTTGTCCGCCGAAGCCCGATGAGGCAACGCAGACGGCACAATGAAGGACGCCAAAGGTGTGCAGCATCGGCGGAGTTGAACGTGGTCAACACTCCTCGGGTTAACACGTGCCCTGAAAACCATCGCGAGGGGCAGGGGCCACGTGTGCGCAGGGTGGCCGAGCGCGGCGCCCGGCGCGTGGGGGAAGTCCGCGTCGCCGCGGCCGCGGCGGCTGAGGGCGCAGGCCGCGTGGGCCGCGCACATCGCGGCGCCACGGCCGCGGCGGCGGCGCCTCCTGCTGAGGGGGGCGCGGCGTGCGGAGGGCGCGCGCACGCGACCTCTGCGGGCGCCCCGCCAGAGCCACAGCGACCGCGGATGGGGGGAGGACGTCACAGCCAGGCGGCGAGCTCGGAGGACGGGAAGACGAAGACGACGACGAAACCGACGAGATGGTGATAATGCTGCTGCTGCTGCTGATGATGATGATGATGATGATGAGGCTCATCATGATGATGGTGATGATGCAGCGGTTGACGACAATAGATGTTTATGATGATGAAGAAGATGATGCTGATGACGACGATGATGATGAGGAGGATGATACTGATTATCTTGCTGCTGCTGCTGCTGGTGATGATGATGATGGTGACGGTCATGGCGGTGATGGTGGTGGAGATGGTCCTAAGGATGTTGTCGATGATGCTGATGGTGATGATGTTGACGTTGATGATGCTGGTGATTTTTACCTTCACACACGAACATAGTTCACTTCGACCAATGCGGGGCCTAGGGCATCTCCCCTGCGCTCCGCGACATTGAAGAGTAGACCCCCGAGGAAGAGGAGCTGGCCGAAGGTGAAGCCCAGGACAACCCGGCAAGCCGACTAGCGTACGGCGGCCTAGTGGAAGCCCAGCACGCCGCCGACATGTTTCAGAGGCGAGTCGGCAAATTATGCGCCGCGTCTAAGAAACCGAAGGCGCACCCGAAAGGGTGGTCGACAATTTTCACACAGGGCTGCGAGGCCCGACGGGAGGACGAAGAACCAAGAAGCCCCAGCAGAGTGGAAGAAGGAAACGCTCCTGCAACAAAGGCTCACGATCATCGAGAAGCCGGCAACCAACACGAGTAGTCACGCGAACGTCATCATCGGCAGTAGCTCATTTACGAGAGACAAGCTAGTCGATATGCAACTTGCGTGTCGCGTAGTGCACGGCGTAGCTGAACAGAAGGTGGGCCGACAGCAGCAGGCACACATTCCAACGCCTTCGCGTAAAATGGAAGGCGGGAGCGGCAAGAAGCGGAAGCCCTCCACGATAAACTACAGCAGCAACCCCTCGAAAAATTACCGCATCGCGTTTTCGGCGCTTTGGCAGGGGGGTCACTCAGTGCAGCAGCCGCCGCCCACGGATCTCCAGCGCCAGGACCGTGCCAAGGATCACCTCCATCAGCAGCACCTCCAGGAGGAGAGCGCCCGCGACGTCGATCATGAGGACCACCAGGCCCTCCTGATGCTAGAGTCTAGCATCGGGAGGGCCTTCGGGGCCGTTGCCATCGGAACCACGTGGCGGCGCAGGAGCGGCAGCTGTCCGTGCAGAGAGCCACAAAACAATCTCGCTCACGGTGGCACCAACGTGCCGATGCCCACGATCCACCGTCACGTACTGCCGGTACAACCCGATGATGTTGCCGAGCTGGGCCAGCGGGACCTCGCGCACCGTGTCGGCAACCGACGGCTCGTCATGAGCAGCTTGATCTTGCTCTTGCCAACGGCCGAGGCGGAGAACACCGAGAGATGCAGCGGCGTGCCAGCAGCGGCATGCCGCCGAGCCCATGCGAGACGAGCCAGGGTCACCATCTGCGGACAGTCCGCGGGCCTCGCAGGTGCGAGGAGGAAGCCAATGAAACAACCAAATGCTTGAGCCAACATGGCTGGATGTTGATGGTGGTTGGGCTGATAATGAAGATGACGATGCCGTTGGTGATGAGGGCGATGCTTATGGTGATGAGGCAGGACGACGAAGACGATGATGGCAAGGAGGAAAATGGCGCTGTGGCGTGCGGGCGGCGCTTGGCCCACTGATGCGGGGAGGCATCAGAGGGAAGGACAGCGGGGGAAGGGGGAATACGATGCGGATGAGGATGAGGAGGAGGGGGAGTAATATGGGGCGGGTGCAGAAACGTAGATGACGAACGGGATATTCTGATAAACTCTGTCCCCTCTCCTGCGCCCGTATCACAACTTCTCCCCATTCCTCATCTCTATACGCATCCTCCTCTCTCCAATTCCCTCCCAACTGATCCACCCTCCTTCCCAATTATCCTCATCCTCCTTTCTCACTCCTCTCCCATTGCACTCCCTGGTCTGCTCATCCTCCGTCCGCTGAATTCTCAACCTTTTCCCGTGATCCGCCTCGCCCACGGTTTTGAAAAAGGTAACTCTGGGGTGAGGAGTCTGAATTGCTGCCAATGTATTGGGTTGAGTCTGCCTGCTTCGGACACTCCGAAAACATTTGAGACTGAAGCAGGCACTATTGAGTAATCTGGCAAGTGATGTCAGTAAATCAACGCTTTCCTCTTCCTCTTCCTCCTCCTCGGCAAACGGTCCCTTACACTCCTTCTCCTCCTCCCCCCCATACCTTCCTCTCTTCTCCTTACCTCATCCTCCTACTCGGCTCTCTCTTTTTCCTCTCCTCTCTTTCCTCTTCCTCCTGGCCCTCCTCCTTCTCCTCTCCTTCGTCGCTCTCTACCTGAACGAACGATGACTGGTCGAGTCATTGAGCAGCAAGGCAGCGGCAAAATGGTCTCCCATCCTTGCGGCAACGGCATCGTGAGTCGAGCTCGCGTCTGGGAAAGCCCACATCAACATAATTCGGGCACGGAATGGGCCACGAACTGCTATGGGCGCCCCCCGAAATGTTGTATGATTTGTCATCTTCGGCGCAGCGGGATTAACGCCCTTGGCAACCCGCGACGGCGCCCCATTCGCAGGCGACCGGGCTCGCTGGTGGCAGCCGACAAGCACGGGTGGCCGGGAGGACGACGCGGGCACGGACTTGCACGCGCAACTCTGCCTGCGGGAAGGTGCCCGGACGCAATTGCGCGCGAGAAATGGTCTTAGAGTTGCCGCCCAGAGCGGCCGCACGAAAAGGCACCCAAATTGATTCCCTGGACTCGTCTGCGAGCGCCAGACTCCGTCTGCGAGCGCCCCCACACAAAGTAGGATAAACAAAACGTGCGCCATGTCAAGCCGCATTTCGTGCTGGAGTACGTGCGGCAATTCGTGCTTCATGTTGTGCTCGTCGGTTATAATGTCGCGTTCGCGGGGGGATTACATGCTGCTCGCCCGGGGAAACATCGATTTCGTTCGGAGACAATGTTGTGTTCGCGCGGCCGCGCTTTCGTGTTCGCGCAAGAACGAAGCATGACGGCCAACTACCAGGGGATCAGAGAAAAGCAATGCCCGGCAAGCGGCGCCCCTCGCTCTGGTCGACGCCACCCGCGCAGTCATAGCAACCCACTTTTCGTTTGGAAGAGCTCTCGTGCTCGCCGCCTCTTCGTTACCAAGGGTTGGACAGCTGCAAGGGAAGTGAGAAGGGCCGGGCCTTCTCAGCAAGATCGGAAGCCCGCCTGGCCTTCTGTGAAGATCTCTGCGCCTTCCCCGGAGATGCGGGACAAATCCATATAAGGCCGGAGCGCTTCTGAGAAACCCGGCTGCGAAGGCCTTCTCCTTCTCACTTCGCCCCCTCGCTGGCCGCCGAAAAAAAGTGCTCCTCGTCCCCCTCCGCGGAGCCGCTCCACGCGTCGGGGACGTTCTCCTCGCCGGAGAAGTCCACGTCCTCCGGCTCCTCCCGGGCCCGCTCCGCGGAGCCAGTGGCAGGGGGAGGAGGGGACCCAGGACACTCCAACGACTTGACGGAACTGAGCGCGCCCGGAGGGGGGCGGCCCAGAGGGGGGCGGCCTGGAGGGGGGCGTCCAAGAAGGGCTGCAAATCGTGCCCACAGGCATGTGCGAACGACGAGGGGAAGGGGGGCAGGGGACGCAATGAGAGCAGAAGAGGAGAGATCACGGCCATGACATCCACACATCCCCAGCCATCACACCCCTCTCTCGGACGCCCCCGACCAGCTTTCGACACCTAGAGGCCGCCGCCGGGCCACAGGACCGTGGACAAGCACGGCTCGGGATGAAGAGCCGGCCGCTGGCGAACTGGTCCGGAGAGCCCCGCCTCCACCTCGCCGTCTGCAGATGGCGAGGAGTCCTCAAGGAGAAGGGCGGGGGGAGGAGGCAGAGCGAAGAGGAAAGGTCCCAAAACGACCGCCGGCCTGCACTACCCCTACGCAGGGAGGAGGCAGCAGGAGGAGGAGGAGGAAAACAGGAAGACAAGGGAGAAGGAGGAGGGAGCAATAGGACGGAAAAGGGGGGGCAAGGGAGGACGAAGGAAGACGTGAGGAAAACGGGAGGACGATGGAAGAGGATGGAGGAGGGGAAGGATGCCCAGAGTAAGCCCAAGAAGCGTCAACCAACGATGCTGCAGTACAACGTCCAATCCCCGGTCACGCCTTCATGAGCCCCTACAAGACCTGTTCTTCACCACGAGAGGCGCCTCCTGGAAAGACGAGCACCCAACGGGCCTGTCGTTCAGGCGAGAGCCCCGTGTTGGCAAAAGGAGCGGCCTGCTTCCCTCCAGCGCGTGATAAAACATACGAGACGGTACGAGGGTCATGAAGATTAGCGAGAAGGTCGTCCAACAGGCGCCCCGTCCTGAAAAGGAGGCGCCGCCACACCCATTTCAACAATGCACAAGTTTACACTTTCGGCTGCCAGTGAGGAAGTTTGAACACATGCAGGGCGATAGCCAAATTTTCGAAAGGGGCCGCCATCCACCCGTGCGGTTGGTACAGGCGTTCGACATGCTGGCCGCTAGATCTGAGGACGTCGCCAGCGAAGGCCACGCCTTGGAACAAAAACGCCCTCCATCACTGTGACGCCTACAGGTTTTGCAGAAAGAGCTGTGCGCGGCAAGGAGGCGAGAGCCATTGTGACAAGGAACCGCCCTCCATCGTTACAGCTGTTGCACGCATTCAAAAGACGAATGTGTGCTGCACTCAGGCGAGCGCTTCATTTAGATCAACAGAAAGAAAGCCTCGTAGCTGATTCAAGTCTATAAGGCGAATGCGCGCGGTATGATGGCGAGGGCTCCTTTGAAAACCACCGCGGCCCATCCTTGTAGCTGCTGGGAACTTTGGACCAATGCGCGCGGTTTGAAGGCGACACGCCCATTTTGAAAGCGCCCCCCCTCCCTGTAACTATGACTGTTGCGCGCTTTGGGAACGAGTGCGCGCGACGCTGAGGAGAGAGCCCCATGGCGTGTTATCGACGACGAATGTGCGCTGCGCAATGGCGAGAAGCCCGCTTGGACGACGTCACCCATCAACCCGTCTAACTGTCTGGACTCTATGTGGTGAGGAAATATCGAACGACACACCCTGCCCACAATGCTGACACGACTAGGGGTGCGACAGGGAGGATCTGCCCGCAGGGGGAAGGCATGGAGCCGCCCCCCTTCTGCTGCTGCTGCTGCTGCTGCTGCTGCTGCTCGTCCTCTTCAACCCCTCCTCCGCATCCCTCGTCGTCCTCACCCTTCCCTGCAGTCCCTTCTCGCCGTCCTCCTCCTGGTTCTCCTGCTCCTGCCCCTGGCTGCTGTGGAGAGATGGTACTGAGGCGGGCCAGCAGGCAACAGCAGGGGACGCGACCCTGCGCCCAGCGCTGCGCCCCGCGCTGCGCCTCCTCCTCTTCCTCCTCCTCCTCCTTCTCCTCCTCCTCCTCCTCCTCCTCCTCCTCCTCTGGCTCCACTGCTCTTGATCCTCCGTGCCCCTCCTTCCTGCGGTTGCTGCTCCTCGCGGTCGTCGTTATCCTCTTCCTCCTTCGTCCCCGTTCCCTGATGCCGTCCCTCCTCATCCGCATCCTCCTCCCCGCTCCTGCTGCTGGCGCTGCCTGCTGCTGCTGCTGCAGCTGCTCGTCGCTCGTCGCTCATGATCCCAATCATGCTTCTCCTCCTCCTCCACCCAGGCGAAACGAGATGATCCGGAGAGTCACGCATGACCCTATCGGAGGATCATACCATGTGTAGCTGCGGGTAGCGCAAGATAGATGATAAGAAAGAGGGGAGCGAGCAAGGCAACTGGGAAGTAGTTGAGAAGGAAAGGACGAACGACAGCAGGGGGTGGGCAACGAGAAGTGAGGCAGAGAAGCGATTGAACTCCTTATGGGGCCACGGTAATTACGCGTGAGGGGCGTTGGGGTGGGGGTAAGACGGGGGCACAGGGGAGACGACGACAATCACTGCACAGTACGTCCACACCCACACGGTGTAAGTCCGCGGGCGCCACGTGGTCCAAGACAGTCAGACGCCCGTCGAGTAAGCTGTGGGGTGCGCCGGGAGCGAATTGAGGCACAATGGCGAAAGAGGACGGAGCGCGTGTGGGGAAGTGGAGGGAGCCCAACCAGACCATGAACGCTGGCGCGGGAATGCCGTAGTAGATCTTGCTCCACTTGCTCCCCTCCCAACGCACACAGAGACACAGAGACACAGAGACACAGATACACAGAGACACACAGACACACAGGCACACACGCACACACAAACACAGACACAGACACAGCCACAGACGCAGACACAGACACACCCTCTCTCTCTCACACACACACACACACGCGCAAAAACACACACGCGCGCGCGCGACCGCGGAGGAGGAGGATGAGGATGAGGATGATAGTGATGATGATGATGATGATGATGATGATGATGATGATGATGATGATGATGATGATGATGATGATGAGAAGGAGGAGGAGGAGGAGGAAGAGGAGGATGAGGAGAAGGAGAAGGAGAAAGAGGAGGAGGAGGAGGAGGAGGAGGAGGAGGAGGAACGCTGCGCGACCTGTGCTGCGCCGTGTGGCTTGCAGGGTGCCGTTGCCCGAGTCGCGGGCGGGAGACCTCGGCCCCCCGAGTTTCCAGAGGCCGCTGCCCCTGCACTCGGGACGGCCCCCAGGAGGCCCCCAGGAGGCCCCAAGAGGCCCCAAGAGGCCCCCAAGAGGTCCCCAAGAGGCCCCAAGAAGGCCCCCAAGAGGCCCCCAAACGGCCTCCAAGAGGCCCAAAAAGGCCTCCTACGAGATTCCAACGAACATCCACTAGGCGCATAACCCACAGACCAAGCACGGTGGCCAGACTTGCCGTAAGCAGCTGGATAAATCTGGGACCTCCAAGACCTAACGGTTCTCGAGGATGTGCCGGGCGCAGCGGTCATCCCAGAGCGCTCCGGAACGCTCTGGAGGGATGCATCCCGATCCTAGGCCTGCCTGAGTGTCCCTTTCGGCTGGGACGCGTTTAGAGTCGGCGACGAGCCTGGGGGGGACGTGCAAAGGGGCGGGCCTTCGCAGAAGGCTCGGAAGGCCCAAGGCCTTCTGAATAGTTTCCTAAGCCTACCCCGAAGATGCATACAACTGATCAGAAGGTCGGAGGGCTTGAGAGAAGCCCCGCCGCCTTCTGAGAAGGCCTCCGCCTTCTCACCTTCCCCCCCCTCGCTCGCCGCCGATAAGAGGCTTGGGGGACCCAGGGCATGCTGGAGAAGAGGCAACTTCGAAACGCTGGTGTCTGCGAAATGCAGGTGCCGCGCGCAGAGCACGGAGGGGGGAGGCGGCGTCGCCTCCCTCCTCAGCGGCCCCTGCCATGACCGCAGGGAGCAGCATGGAGGGGCAGCAGGCTGGCCCCGAACTCGGATCGCGGCTCGATTCGGGGTCCAGGCAGCGGAGCTGAACTCGGGATTCTCGAGTAGAGGCCGCGAAAACGGGGTCGAAACAGACAGTGTCGGCCGATCGCGCCGCATCGCCGATGTATCGCCGATGCGTCGGCGATGCATCGGCGATGCATCCGCGACGGCGACAAAAGCAGTGCTTCCATCGGAAGGGTGTGGCCCCGCCACACCCTTCTGATGACATCACCGGGGACAGATGTGGACAAGGTACTGCTGGGGCGCCCTGAGAGGAGTGGCTGACAGGCGATGGACGAGACACGTGCAAGTTCCAAGTCCACCCGGGCAAGACTACACCGTACCTGGCATATGGCGGGTTCTGGAAACCCTGAACCCAAAAACGTTTTCATCTCTTGGGGGCGCATCTTTTACTTCCGCCGCCGTCCGCCGCCCTTCCGCCGTCTTCCGCCGACGGAGGCGGCCTCGCTTTACTTCCGCCGTTCTTCCGCCGCCTTCCGACGAGGAAGAGATGACAACTCCTTCGATCCTCGAAGACACGGCCATGTTTGGAACGCCCCATATGGGCGCTGGCCGACGTACCGATTGACTTCCATCATATTGGAAATGCCGAGGGCGGTGATGTAAGGGAACGAACTGGTCTCGGCCACATGGGGGATCACGGAGGAGACCCCAAACACGCTCGTGCTCCCCACTCTCGCCAACCCCAACCGCGGCCCCTAGCTGGGCATCTACTCCCGCGCCGTTGACGGCTTCTCGGTGGGACTCTCAATGGGCGAGCTGGCGTGACATATCAGACAAGGCGAGGCGGCTTCCTGCTGGGGAGACGTCAGACTCGGGTTCGGGGGACTCGGGTTGGCCTGACGGGGACATCATGAACATGACAGGACCTAATCTGAAATTTGACGCGACCTCCCGCTGCAGACGTCCCACGAAAACTGGACCGCCAACATTCAGGACGCGCTCGTCAAGAAACGTTGGCAGACCCGAGTTCCCGCGTGCTCCTCGAGTCTTACGTTTTCCCGATCCCGGTATGTCCCTACTCCGCTTGCCATGGCACGGAAGGTCCGTGTCGTGCCGCCGCCGGCGCTGGACTCCGACACCGCGCGGGCCGCTCGGTCCTGAGCGATCGCGGCTTTCCGACAGCGCAGATCCTTCGATGTCGGCCGATTCTGGGCCACTCGCGGCGTTCCACCGCGTCGCCGTCGTCGTCGTCGTCGTCGTCGTCGTCGTCGTCGTCATCGTCGTCGTCGTCGTCGTCGTCGACGTCGTCGGACATCCGCGCTATGGCCGCCGCCGCGGCAACGTGGAGCGAACTCGCCGTGCTCGCGCGGACGCCCGCCCTCTCGGGCGCGTGGTGATGGGGGGTGACCCGCGTGGGGGGGCGAAACGGAAGGCCCCAGAGGGGCCCTAAGAGGGCCCCTTTATGGCACCAGCTGGCTGCAAAAGGTGCTCCAAAGAGCCCCTTTAGGGCTGCAAAAGGTGCTCCGAAAAGGGCCCTACAGGGCTCCTTCAGGGCCCATTCCTTCACCCCCCCTTTGGGCCACCCCCCCCTTACCACCCGCCTGACCCTCGGGGTCCTCTGCCTGCTCTGGCTCCGCAGCGTGGGCTGCCATGGGCCGGCGCCCGCGACGGCCCCTGCCGAGGCGGCCATGCCAGGGCTCGCGCGGGGGGGCTGCTGCTGCGAGGAGGGGGGCGGAGGACCCGGACCTCCTCTTTTTCGCTGTGTCGCTTCTTCGGCCGGCAGGGAACAACTCACGACGGGAGGTGTTTCGCTTTTCTCGGCCTCAGGAGGGCCCTCACTGGGCCCCGGGACCGTCAAACGGCGACTCAGGAGGAAAACCCGGTCCTGGGGAAGGGGTCCAGACCTCTCGGGGTCGACGTTGCGAAAAAATCACGACGTCGGGTGTTTCGGGAGGGCGCGGAGGACGCGAAGGCTAGTAAGCATGGGCCAGAGCAGGCGCGGTATAAAGACACTACCTGCTCCAAGCCCACTGGAGAACCTCGTTGGGGGCAATGGGGAAACCAGCGACACTGACGAGCAACAGAATCACCACTTGCGTTCATGATCATGACGCGGTCGGAAGCAGAAGAGCGTCGCTACCATAGGCCCCGCAGCTGCGGATACGAGTGAGGGGGTCGTGGGGGTCGTCGGCAGTCTGCTAGGCTCGAAAGCAAATTGCAAGAAGCCCGCCGCGTGCGCCTACGTTTTGACACATTACACAACGAGCCCGCCACAGGCGCCGACTTTTTCGTCAAAGCAGTGCGGGTGGGTCGCGAGTGGGTCGCGGATGGGTCCAAAGCGAGTCGCGGGTGGGTTGTGGCGGGTTGCGGATGGGTCGCTGGTGGGTTGCGGGCGGATCGCGGGTGTCGCGGGCGGGTCGCGGGCGAGGAAAACGACAACACAACATCACGAACAATCCTCAACACGCAAGCCCACTGCAGACACGCTACTAGGCATGGTGCAAGACCATTCGGCGCACTCACTCTCATCAATTAAAGGCACCTGAGAGTAAACGACAGCGTAAACATACAATACGAGAAATGGTAAAGCATTTGCTTAAAGGCGCTATGGTGGAGAGCGAATTGATAAATGCTCGACCCCTCCCACTAGCATGGTGCTGGAGCAGCGATGGTCGCCGACGCTCTGAAGTAATCATGATGACTGCTGCATCGACGCGTTCCAACACGTTGGCGGCTGCCACGATGGCAGCCGTTAACGTGTCGGAACGTGCCGATGGGTGGAATGCGGCAAATTTCCCAGCTGGCTGCAGTCATGGTTTTCAGCATCTAGTTGCGGTTTCGACTGCAACTGGTAGTCGTAGCTACTGCTGAAATTGTAGCCGCTCGTGCAGTGGTCTTGCCCACACCTGCTCCTGCGACCTCTACTGCGACGGCCTCTTCTCCACTGCACCGCATGCCTTTTGTGCACTCTGACAGCTCTCCGCTTCGTGCTCAAAATCCTCCCAGGCGTGCCAACATTGTGGGCAATGCAAGACTGCGAAGGCTCCGCCGCCAGCGGCTCCGCCAGACGTGGAGATACCGCACTCAGCGAACTTCAGCGGCCACGGCGGCGCCGACGACACGGGCCTGGGCGATCAGCGCCTGGGCCTCCTGGCTGGTGCGGGTGCACTGGCGCAACGCCTCTTCGCGGCAATACGGTCTGGTAGGGATGAGCTCATGGAGCACCCTCAGTCGCGCTTGGCTGTCGGGGTTCAAGATCGACGCGCGACCGTCTACATAGATCAGAGAGATCGCGAAGCGGTCCTGGTTACAATGCAAGACTTCGTGCGGACAATCCTCCGTCGCCCAGAAAAGAACCATCCGGTTGGCGACCGGCAACACGTCGAACGCCACCTGCGTGCCGCTCCTGCCCCTGTCGAAGAGGCGGAACTCACCCCCGTGTTCACGGCCCCACCCGCTGTTGAGGTAGATGATTGCGGTGAGTGTGCGGTGCAACCATGGGCTGTCATTGTCAATGTGCCGCGCATGCCGCCCACGGCACTCCCCGGGGTAGCAGGCGCACAGGTGGGGCTCTCGGAAGAGGGCATGCTGCAATCGTCTCCTGCACTCGTAGTCGCCGTCGGGCCCTCCACGCCTCAGCGCAGCCACGAGCCCATCCGTGGCCGCGCCCAATCGGCCGAGCACGGGTGCGCGTGGATCGCCGTCGTCGCAATAGATCAGGCTCTCCGTACGCATGTTCCACTTGCGCGGCTGCGTCGGGCTGCTGAGCAAATCGGGCATGTCGGCTTTTGCGCCCTGCTTCGCCCGCAGCTTGTAATACTCGGTGCCAGGCGTCAAGAGGCCCTCCGTGCGGAAACCGCGCAAGCTCTGCTCCAGGTCCCGGGCGTCATTGTCGGGCAGGAAGCCGTCTAGGATGCAGAACCTATGCTGCGCCATCGACCTCGCAACAAGCCGCAGCGCGTCGTCGCGGAGGAACCAGTGCGAGGGATTGCCTGAGGCTTGGTGCTCGCGGCGAACCTGCGCCAAAGGGCACATGAAATGGCGCTCATACGAGATCACCACCTCAGGCGGCGGCGGCTGCACCGAGCGACGGTACTTCAGCTCGTAGAGCAGGATCTGCGGGTGTGTCTCGCAGTTGGGCACGAAGACGCCCGGCGGAAGCACCCCCGTGACCCCGCCCTTGCGGCAAACCTGGTCGCGGGGTACCCCTGGGAACCGCGTGAGGGCTTCCTCGCGACACCGGTGCTCCCGAGCGTCGATGAGCAGGCAAAGCCCTGGGAAGGCCCGCCTGAGGGTGTCGACGAACCTCTTCGCCGCCGCGTCGCGGCCGTCCCAGAACACGACCACGGGGCCCGAGAAGGAGAGGTAGCCTGGGCCGGGGCCGTCGGGCGCCGCGGGCTGCACAGAGGGCCCCGACGGCGGAGAGCCCGTGGCGGGCCACGTGCTGCACAGGTCCGCCAGGCGCAGCCAGCGCGCCGCGGGCGCGTCCAGGGCGTCAAAGGGGCAGCCGCGGGCCTCCCGCAGCAGCAGGCAGCCGCAGCAGAGGCCAGCCTCGGCGGCAGCCCCGCGGCTGCACGCGGAGCACTGGGCCTGCCTGTGCCCCTCGGCCCCAGCGCCTGGTGGCGTCGCGTGCCGCGGCTCCCAGCCGTGGCGAGCAGAGCACCTGTCCCAAGCTGCCGCCTCCACCGCGAAGACCATGGGCCCTGGAGCATCTGCGCCAGCCGAGGCTGCTGCCGACTGGCGAGGGGTCCCTCTTCCGTGGCCGCCGCCATGACGACAGGCGCTGGCTACAGCCCCGGAAGGCCAGCCTGAGGCCAAAAGGGCTATGGAACATCGGCTGCCAATTAACAAACAGCTGCCCAATTGACGGCGAACACGGCACGTGGGAACGTTGAAGTTTGGCATGGTCAACATACTTCAATCACGCATGAAATGGTGGGTAAGGCGCTGGAGCTCATGACGAGGTAACGACTATAATCACCGGTATACGGAGACAATCCCTTACAACTCCCTCACTCCAGGCCAGAAAAGCAAAAGAGAGCGCTGATCCTGTGGGCTGAGCAGGCCATCTCCGTCCAAATCCAAATAGAAGAACGCGAGGCGGACGACTTCCGCGAACGCCTCACGCGCCTGCGGCGGCATGGACGGTTGAGTCATACAGCCAGAAACAGAACACGAGACCTGCAGATACCGACCCTCCTGGCCGAGCTGCCTGACTGCCGTGTCAAACTCTATCTACATGGCCACTTTCCGAAGCACTGAATCCAAAAACGTTGACATCTCTGAGGGGGCGATTGCAAAAAAAAAGGATTGCAAAACAAAAGATTGCAAACAAAAACAAGGATTGCACAAAAAGGTTTTTTTGCAATCCTTTTTTGTTGCAAGTCTTTTACTCCTGCCGGCTTCCGCCGCCCTCTTGCTGGCTTCCGCCGGCGAGGCCGCTTCCTCCGCCGGCCCTTCGCCGGGGCTTCCGCCGAGGAGGAGAGACGTCGGCCTCTCGACCACCCGAAGGCCGGGGCCCGCTCTGGAGCGCCCCATGTGGTTTTTCTGGAGTGCGGGAAGCGTGTCTGACAGCTAACGTAGGAAGGCACCAACTATACACCAACACCGATCCTGGCCAGGATCTCCCTGGGCCCAGGATCGGTGCATACGCCCTCCTGCCTTGCGCAAGAAGGCATATACACCGATCCTGGGCCCAGGGGGATCCTGGGCCAGGATCGGTGTTGGTGTATAGTTGGTGCCCTCCGATATTGGGGAAGGGGCGGAAGAGAGCGGCGGACACGAGTGACCGGCAACGACGCTGAGAGCGAGCAGCCGCTCTGGGATGACAGAGGGGCCCGTGCACAATGACCAGGACGAATCTTGTGCTCTCGTGCGTACGGTCGAAGGCCATTCGAGGAGGGATCAGTGAGCTCTCCAGACGTCGCGGCCGCCAAACCTCACCGCATGATAACGGGACGCGCGGTTTGCGTCTGTGCACATGCAGTGGGTGGCTAGTAGTAGAGCGATCGCGGACCAATGATGTCTCAGGGCCTGACAATTCTCAAGCCATGCGAGCGCTCAAGCGCCCTTCCAATGCTACGCATGATGGTGCCCCTTCGAAGTGCAACGCCCCTTCCCCTGCCAAATACAGTGAATACCAATTACGGGATGTAGCAAAATGCCGTGGCTACTCGTGCCGCACAGGTCGCATGATGTTGGGACTCTGGCTTCCATTGTTCAACTTATGTCTCTCTCTCTCTCTGTTTCTGTCAAATTATTCTATTTTGCGCCTCATTCGTGGCATAACGCAGAAAATCCAAGTCGCAACAATCCTGTACAGAATCTATGTTTGCTCTGCCTTGCCTGTGGCCTGACCGAAAGGCAATCAAGGTAAGCTACGGCACTCTAGAAGAGAGTATACTGGCTCCTTCCTCCCAGCATTCACCATCCCCTCTGCGTATCTGCGGTTCCTGCCCCATCCCTACTGCCCGCGACACCGCCAACGCAAACGATTGGCAAATGTTGGCAATGCTGTGCATGTGCGTAGTACCGCGGGTTGTTCCCGCCGACTCCGCAGGGGGTGCTAAGACGCACGGCTGAATGACAAAACATCTAGCCAGCATGCGAACGTTGTCTAATTCGGCGTTTCGACATTGGGCGGAGGGGGGGGGGGGGGGCGGGTCTGGCTCCGGACCTCTGCTTAGTGCGACACAGTGCGTCGTATGGGGCAAAAATACAACATCTACTCCATGGGGGGGGAAGAGGGGGTGCGAGGGCCCGCGACGATCAGCAAAACAATGAAAAAGAGACCGACCACCATGGGTCTGGTCGACGTTCTGCTTGAGGCGGGCCTGGACCTCGTCCCCCCGCACTCTCGCCTGGGATCTCGGGCCCCTCACGGCGTGCCGAAGCCGACCTTGGGGCTCCCGGGGGCCAGACCCCCACGCCCCAAAAACGTCAGCGTGTCCACGCGCCGGTATTCTGTCCACCGCGGTGAGGGGCACACAGAGGCCCCAGTCCACAACATCATTTGTCTGCTCATCTCCTCCTATCTGTCCCTCTTTCTGTCTCTGTCTCTCTCTCTCTCTTTTTTTTTCTCTCTCTCTCTCTCTCTTTCTCGGGGTACTCGGAGCCCCTTCCCTCTCTCTCCATCTCTCACAACCACTGTCTGCACTGCCTCGCACTCTCTGTCCTTCTCTCGCTCTCTCTGCATGCCCCTTCATATCATCCCGTCATTTCTCAGTACCCCCTCCTCCTCCCCACCCTCAGAGTAGACCCTTGAACCTGTCCTGGAGCGCGTTGTGGCAAGGACTTCGAAGCAAAGCCAGCCGCATACCCTTGCCCCTTCTCCGCATCCTCCACCCCGTGTACGCTTCGTTGGTTTGCTTAGCGTGTCGTGGCGGCGGCCCCAGCGACACGCTACGCCTTGGCCTTGCAAGCGGATGGCGTGTCGCTCCGCTCCGCGGGGCGGGGGGCTGGGAACAACTCGGGGCGCTGACTGTATGCATGATGCGTTTTAGCGCAATGGCAAAAAAAGGGCCCCTAGAGGTCAAACGGCGGCGAGTGGCGGCGAGTGGTGCATATACACACGTCGCACACGCACTATCTCACACCCGTGAAACTTTATCACGAGCTAGCTGGCAGACCGCGCAGTACCGCTGCTCTATAGTAAGTAAGCCTCTAGGGGCAATAAAAAGAGTACTCCCATGTTTGGATCACTCAGGTCAAAGGCAGCCAGGACTCAGTCACTCACTTCCACGATGGGATAGCATTCGCTCTGGCCTTCGCCAGTTTTTTTCTTTTGATTTTCTTTAGGGTAGATGCAGGGTATGGAGTTAAGTCATGCGAACTAGTACTTAAGATCTTAACACATAATCCCGTAGGCATATTCTTCGTCAGACAATCAATCAACACCCATAATACTTGTATCGATTCATCGGAACTTATCACGAAATATATGTGTGGATGTAACGTATCTACTCCTTCCGTTCCATAAGTCAAACTATCCTGTCTTAAACTACCCAAGTCAAGACTCAAGTGCTTATCTTCTACCTTGCCCATAGTTGGGGCGAGTAGGTGTTCTGCAAGGCTTTTGCAGTCCGCCATCCACAAATGTCTCATAGACATGGCTGATTTGTCTTCCCAGTTGGTTGGCAATCTCTTTCCGGCGCCAAGCATCCCACCCGCATCTGCGATGGCGGCGCGGAAGCGTACGCCAGATTCTACACCCCTTAAACAAGCCAGAGTCTCTGCTTGTAGTGTAGATTTACACACGCGCTTGAGAACTTACTAGATATACATATAGGATGAACATGATCATTGTTCCCCTCGATGAATCCAGGCCCTGCGAGTCCATTGGACCCAGCCCTCTGTGATCGGATAGGCTCGGTTCTACCCTTGACTATATCCACTTCTCCTGCCCAGCTGGCGCCAGTGACACTAAGAACTAGCATATCAGCTCCACCCTTGAATACTAATCCGCAGTCAGCGGACTGAGTTGCTTCTTCTAATACACGGTTGGCTTGTTTAAGATGGAGTACCTTAGCGTGACAGACTGCGGTCTGCAATCTGCTCACACGATACAATAACTCAGGCTTGCACTGACGTGTAAACCATGACGAAGCACCTACGGCCGATCTGAGCTGTGCTGTCTCGCTCTTAGGATAGGATACAGCTTCGATCTTCTCAATATTGTCATTGGCCGCGATACTCGCTGTGAAATCTTCATCCTGAACAACTTCTTATCCGCAATAGCGGAAATGATCCGACTTGATCTCGCGGGTATCGAACTCTGCAAATATCGAATCGATGAGCTTCGGACTCCCATCATCTGCAGCCCACGGTATGTCATCCACATGTGTACCTAACATACACGTGATCTCATTATTGTCATTGTGGGTGCTGAACAAAGCAGACATGATACGATTTCCCTTTAGATCATGAGTTTCAAATATTTTGCGAATTTTCTTCCATAACCCTCGTCCCGCGTCACGCGTGCCATAGCCAGGCGCGCGATCAGTGCTCCACCATCCGGTACTCCTTCGAGTCCGTCGGGCGGTGGCTTGAGCAGCATGCGGCGGTCGAGTTCCTGACCCTGGAAGTTCGCAGATGTCGGCGCACTTGAGCGTCTTCTTTGTGCCAGCGGCCCATACTGCGATCAACCATAGACCTTCTAGTTCGCATGTGGGTGAATCTGCGCGGAAACCCAGCGACTCTTCCAGATCTCCACGCGCGACAAGTCTACTCTTGTACTGCGGTGCAACCGAAGGCCCACCCGGTCTACGAAAAATTCATCCTTGTCAAACTCAATCCACTGCGTAAGTACCACGCGGTATCCTTCGTCGAGAAGATTTTGCAGTTCCACGGAATCAATGGGCACGGCGGCGTTGAACTTCCGCCATTTCCCCCATTCGTTTTCTCTTGCCAGTCGTACGCCGCTTTAAACGTCCTCAGATTCTCGATGATATACCAGATTATTTGCACTCTCTGTCTTCTTCTTGGATTGTAGCTTATGAGCGGTGCGTTCATTGAAGAATCCGACAAGCGATTCATGTGGCTTAATAGCGAGTGACGCTTCTCTACGAGCTAGAAAGTCCATGCCCGGCCCTGATGTTCCGGCCCTGCGCGCGGCATCAAGAAGCGGGTTCGCTGGTTCGGGGGCTGGCTCCGAGACAGAATCGGAAACCCTTCCCGTGCTACCATAGGCATTCTCGATTCTTCTGCGCATCACTTCGTTACGACTCTGTATACCGCGCGGCGCGTCGCCCAGCAACGACCTCTGCAGAGGCGTTCGAGTCACCTGCGGCGATCTCGTCGCGGGCGGCGCAGGAACGACCATCCCATCAGACAGCTCATCTTCTTCCACTTGGCGAAACGCTTATTTTATGAACTCGGGGTCTTCCGGGATCCCCGGCAGCTCTTCCGTCGCCATAGGATGTTCTTGCACGGAATGCTCTTGTGCCCGTGGTTCTGGCAGCTCGCGTCTTTCGTGCGCGAATGACTGCTGCTGCCCGTCTGGAGGTGCAGATCTTCCAAGTCCAACGTCACGGTGCTTAGAGAGATACTGGTATGCCAACGTTTCCGCCGCAGTACACGGTCGAAGTCTGTCGACAGCCACGCAGACAGGTACACCCTGTGCGATAACCCATGCGTTCTTGCCATCGGACCCAACGATACGAGAACCAGTGCTCCACCTAGCCGTAACCTCGCCGTCGGCCGGCCTTTTGCGAAAGCACGCTATGTCACCGACATGATGGTCTCCAGCTAGTGGTGTTGTTTTCCGGAAGGCGGTTTTTGTCGTCCCACTCCCGACGTCGTGCTCCGCGAATGCTTTCCTGGCAGACGCCCGGATCGCAGCCTGGCGAGAGAACTCGTCGGCTCCGTCCTCTGCAACATTCGCAAGCACTCCTAAATCGAAAGCTTCCCCGTCGTCGAATTGACTCCCTGGGGCGCGAGGGATCTTTCCGAGTGCCCACTGAGCAGGCGCGAATCCCCCGACTCGTGGCATTTTATTCTGCGTGTTGTCAACTTCTGATGCAATAGAGATAACTTCATCGAGTCCGGTAGTCGTGTACCACCTTCTTGAACATGTTCTTCCAAACTCCACCGCGTCTCTCGGTGCGTCCTATCTGCTCGGAGACTCGACTCCGGCGTCGCGGAGGTCGATCCCTTGACTCTTAACCCATTGCAGAAGCACTCCTCTATTCCACGATCTAACACCATTCGTTTGCGCTTGCCTGCCCATGCACACCAGCGTTGCTGAAGTGCAGTGAGGCACGCTCTCGAAGATGGAGTGCCACTTCCCTGCTTGACAAAGATTGCACGCTGAAGTATTGCACCCTGGCGCACTATGTTCAAGAAGGTGTAGCGTTCTCCGCTGTTGTCCTTTACCTCTAGACAGTCGGTCGATGCCGATTTCATTTTCTGAGATTGAACTCCTTGGGGAAATAGCCTTGTGAGTCTGAGCTCACGGTTTGTGATGTTCGCAAGACTCACATCGATAATTTCTGGCAGCTTCAATGTCGCCCGACGATATTCTGGTGATTCTCAATAGCTGTGCGAGAACACGGCTAGGCACATGACCAAACTGTCTGTGCAGTCGTCTAAACGGCGACCCTTGTGCGGAGCAGAACTTGCAATCGCGCCTTCCTTCTCTCTCCTTCGTGTTTCGGCTCGCCAGGTAAGTTGATTTGCTCCAGGATATCTGGTTCTTCATCTCGCAAGCGTTCCTGACAGATTGCAGCGACGTCGTCATCGCCGATGATCGCGCCCATATCGTCTCGAGCTCCCTCCTCTGCGGCATCAACGGAGACAGCTGTGAGTGCAAGTCTATCCAGTCCAACTTGCTGACCTAACTCTCAGAGGAAATCAAATAATTTCTGACTCGTGATGTCTGCGTCTGACTCGAGGTGCGAATTCAGGGCGCTAGTGACCTCGAGGCTTGAGCAACCAGGCTCATGACCGAGCGCAACAGTTACAGGACCATGATTTTAGCCAAGCCAGAGAAACCATTACTGATCAAATGATGATTTGATGGTGAGATCAGGATTGCGCTCGACAGTGTCTTTTGCCATCGATGGCCCCCAATCTGGGCGCGCCACCGTTTCGCTCGAGACTGGGCAGGCGAACGCGATGCCGATGACGTAGAGCAGCACCCCGGCCAGGTTGGTTCCTACATGTCCGCGGAGCGGATCGGTGTCCCTGATCACGTTCTCGACGATCTCCTGGCCGGTAACAGACATGCCCGGCGCGGACAGCACGGCATCGCACACATATTGCAACTCATCTTGCATACTGATGTTACGCAATCCAGAGCAATATTTGCCACGACTCTTAGCATTCATGGTAGTCATCCCATGTTGGCCCACCAGCAGTGGCGTGCACAAATACGATGTTCCGTCAGCGCGGGTCCTCGGAGGCTGCGCAACAATTGCTACTCGGTCGTACTCCTCAGCATCCACAGAGGAATGCATGGCAATGCGATCTTCTAACCGCCTCCAGGACTGGGTGTCCTTGGTGCGACCCATGGAACTCTTCTTCCAAGAGGACCATGCCGGCGGGCACTTGATCTGAGTGTTGAACGGTTCAATCTTGCAGCTCACACGCACCAACTTCTCAGCGCCCCGCTCGTCCGCGCGGCCCGTCGACCTCTCTGGCGGGAACGATCAGGGGTCTACATGTGCGATGAAGTTCCTCTTCTTGCCCTGCTTCTCGGCCTGCTCGAAAAGCGGATCCAGCTGATCTGCGCCAACTGCAATCGGCCCGAAGTCCGCGACTGGATCTCCGGCCCGCTCACCACCCAAGTCCCTCTCGACAGGAGAAGTCGGGGATCCTGAACGAAGCGCACGGGTCTTGTTCGATTCGTCGCCGCTTTCGCTGCTTGCGGCAACAGTGCTCGCCGGAGGCGGTGGTGGCGGCGGCAGCGGCTCTACCCTGCGCGGCGGCTCTGGTGGCGGAGGCGGCAGGGAAGTCCTGAGGCGCGCAGGCGGCGGTCCGCCCGGCTGCCTCGGCACGAGGACAGCTGGCTTGCGCTTGGGCGGCGGCACCATCGGAGGCATTCCAGGAGGGCGAGCGATCATGCCCGGAGGTGCAGCTTCGCCCGGTGGCAGACCCGCCGCCTTGCTGGCGCTGCTCATGCGAGCCTTCTTCTTCGGCGCGTCGTCGTCATCGGCCTGCGAATCGCGCGCCCGATATGAATGGGGGGCGACGCAGCGGCAGAAGACGACGCGGCAACCGGTGGCGGCGAAGCAGCAGCAGCGGGAATGCTACCACCCACAGATTTGGGCAATATGCCAATCTCTGCGCACTCACGAGCAATACGTACAAATCGCATAAATCTGCAGGCGGCCAATTATCCTCGCGACAGATCTTCAAATGGAACTGCAGCTCTCTTCCCCAGAATATCGCTCCATCGTGACCTTGAAATCTGCCTCGATATAATCAGCGCCGAGACGTTCGCGCCAGATCGTTCTGGTGTGTTCACGAATGGTAGTGGCCGCGTCGTCATCATCTACTCCGTCAACCACGCGCGATGCAGCCCGAGATCCCTTCTCTCCTCCCTCCTTGCCAGCTCGGCCCCATCACGGGGTCTGCGCTTGGCGGGCGGCTCAGGAACTGGAGGCGGCGGTGCACTGAACTGCTCGAAGGATTCAGTAAAAAGCAAAGCCATCTTGTCAGTCGCAGAACGCGCCACCTCACGCCCCCAATCGGATGCGCGACAACAGTCGTCGCATTCTCCGCTACAGGCACGCAGGGGCCATTCATGACGATTCAGGTGTGCAGGACTGCATTCAATGTCACACTGCTTCCAGAACTGCTCAAAGCCATAACTGACAGCAACAGAGCGATGCCGACCCGAACGACAGATGGCAACAATGCAGGCAGACTGTGAAGACTTGTTTTTCGCCAAAGCTTTCCTGCGCACTCAGCGATGCCGGCAAAATGTGCATCCCCAACTGGATTTCGCAAGATATTCGGATGATGACCGACGTGGCGTGTGTGGGTCGGATCGTTCAGAGCGTTGGTGTCCACCAGCGCGTGGTGATCGTAGTTCTCCATATTCTCATCTGCAGCAATGAGCGCATCTATGATGGCATTGCGGTCGTGCCCTCTGGTAGTCGCATCGTGACTGGAGCGATGGCGACGGCGGATGTACTCTCTCAGTATCGACGACCCCGAGCACCTCGGGTTCTTCTCGGAGTTCTCCAAGCCCAGCGCGATCACAGAAAACTTCTTGCCCTGCGGTGTGGGGCGAGCGCCAGCGCCAGCAGCCGCGGCAGCGACCCGCGCGTCCTCGTCGCCACTGGCACTGGAGTGATCGACGGGCGCAGGCACACGTGACCCCGTTGTCGCGGCAGTGATCGAGGACAGCAGGCGGTGCGGCGCGGCCGGCGGGAGCTGCGCAGCTGTGCAGATACGAAATGTGCAACGGACGAATGGAATCCGCAACTTGCCCCGGGCCAAACTGATCAAGGCGAATGATAAGAAGACTTGAGCGAGCACAGCGACGCATTTCTACCCCGCCTTCCCAACTCAAGAGAGCGCGACCATTAGCGAGATGAGAGAAGCTTGTGCAGGAAAAGATAACAAGAGAAGAACACGACCCGAATCTTTCAACTGCCGTGACTCGAGACGTCCACTCACGGCACCGCGAGAAGCAACAATGCGAAACGGAAAACTCGTCTTGCCTGTGGTCTTACTCCCTGCCTCCCCCCCTATACCGCTGTGCGTCTTACGCTGTCTGTGAACGCATTTAGGATAGAACCCTACTTCTCGAATTTATCCCCTGCGTTAAGAGCCCAAGCTTTACCGCGGCAACCAGAATTACAACCCTCGTCTAGAATAACCCAAACACCTCCGTCCTTGAAGACGTCAACCGCGCGACGCTTAGAAATATCGGAACTTCGGTCGAAACGTTCTGCGCTGGGGCCATGAAACCGACAAGACTCTGATCTGTGACTTCTGTGGCGCAGTCATGAAGCAACGAAGTTAGTTCACCTGTGCTAGCGTCACCTGTACCGCCGCAAATCTCAACAGCGTGCCTAGCGCAAGCCTTTGATACAACCATTAGCTCTACAGTGGTGATATGGCGAGCATCACCACTCATCTTCTCGACTGCTTGTGCTTGGATGTTGCTGGAGCATTCAACTTTCCTCGCCGTTGCCTTCTTGTCTTCTGCTAGATTCCTGGGCTGCTCATCGATCTGCGCCAGGCAACCACAACAACACGCACGAACAATATCTGGACTACTGCCGCGATTCTATATAGAAAAACGGACACTCGCCCGGAGAGCGCAGCTCCGTCTAATATCCATTTTGGTCTTGTGCCCGCAATCGTTGCAGGTGCGAACGCGCGAGCAATGGCGCGAGCACTAGAACCGACCCCTGAAATATTCTTACAACCTCGAGCGCATGGATGAGGCAACGGGGGACCTGGAGGTTTCCTGTTTAGGCCAGAAGAAGAACTCGAAGAAAACAAAACCCTGGTATTGGAAACGTTCGGCCCCGTAAATCTCACAAGCTGTCCGTCTTCCTTCCGAGTAAAGTTGCGAGCGGCCCATCCTAAGAACAGAGGCATATCTTCACTTGGTTTCTTCGCCTTGCAACCCCAACCCACGTAGTCTGGAGTATCCCTGAGAACAGGATCATAACAAAGCCCTGTGTGCTGACCCGAAGCAAACGCCATATCTTGACCAGGACCAGAGATAGGATCCATAACAGATTCCTCCCCCTCAAACTCTTCATCAGAAACACTAGCCATAGAGTGAGATTCGGTCGAGCGAACAGCCATGAACCCAAGGGTCCCCCCCCCCTCCCAGCCTCTGCAGAGGTCTGAAGATTCTTCTCCTGAAGGTCTGGAGGTCCCTAAACCAGAGTGGCTTCGGTTATTCCCATGCAACTCTCACAGACATGATGCTCAACGTGGTTGTGCTGCAAGCTACACTGTCCGTCGCACTTCTCTCCCTCATAGACGCATGCCCTGTAACGCAAGACGCGAGTAGAGAAGGAAGAGCAGAAACGAAAAACACCGGAATCCATCCTCATCGACTCCTCCTCGTTCCTAATGGTATGCTGAGGGATTGATGGTGATGCAGCAACAGAACCGACAGATGTGAACTTTCGTTCGTCATCGCCCTCGCGTAACTAGACATGGCGCTCGCCAGCGTCTCCTGCGTGCGCTACCGTTGCCGTCCTGGGCTCGCCCTTGCATTCAGGGTCCCGGGACCAGTGGCCTGCTTCGTGACAGGTCTTGCATGTCGAGCGTCTCTGGATATCCTGGAGCCGCTTCTTGCGATCTTCCAGGGAAGGTCCCCCCTTGCCGCCTCTCCTGGGCGACCAGGGCGTGCAGTGATAACTCTTGCCTCCGCTCTTTCCTTTGCCTTTGCTCCTCCCTTCGGTGCCAAGGTTGGCTACCAGGTCCTCTTAGATCGCGTCAAACACTTCTTCCTCTGTGTATCCGGCCCTTGACCATCTCGTCGGCCACCTCAACGTCGAGCTCGCTGCTATCTTGGACAGGAGCCCAGTGGGCATACAATTCCTCGTCGACGCAGGCGTGTTCGTCGGCGTCGTCGCCCCAAGCCGCGTCGTCGCAGCCGTGCTCCGGCGCAAAGCCGGACGGGTAATATCCGTAGGGGCTCAACACCGCAGGGTAATGCTCGTCCTGCTCGTACCATGCGGCACTCATGCGCATCTCTGTGCGGAATTCCCACTCTTGGAAATTGTTCACCGTGCCGTCGTAGATGTAGGAGCCACTCTTCGTCTCAGACCGCGTCAGCGCTCAGCCGATAGCGAAGAGAAGAAAGTGCCATGGCGCAAGGCTCAGTCCCCTAGCGAGGGAAACTGCCAGCACGGAAAGTAAAGAGAGGTTGTGCGACACTCTCTGATGAGACGTGCGCGCAGTGGTACGATACGGGGATCGCGTGGTAGCTCCGCTACCTATGTGATTCATGATGCGTTTTAGCGCAATAACCCAAAGGGGCCCCTAGAGGTCAAACGGCGGCGAGTGGCGGCGAGTGGTGCATATACACACGTCACACATACACTATTTCACACTGACGTTTGAGAATGGAGACATGGATCGTGTACCGCGCCGAAGCATGGCACCAAGACCATTGATGCCCGATTTTTGTTGGCGCGACCGACGAGATCGGTCGCAACCGATGTTGTTTCAAATTCCGGTACTGGTCGAAACCAATTTGCGTCAAAATCGGGCCTGGTTGGTTGCGAGGCGGGGATTGATCCATATCCACCGCTTGGGAATCGACGTCCTGGTGTCCCAGCGGGCGGTGGATATGGATATGGATCTTGACATATATATATATATATATATGTATATATATATATGTGTATACAAGCCATCGCGCGCGCTTCGCGCGCGCTCCAGTTCTAGCTAGGGTCCTGATCATCGTCATCATCGTCATCATCATCCCCGTCATCTTCATCGCCATCGTAATGGTCATGGTCATCTTCACCATCACCATCACAACAATCATCACTATCGCCATTCTCATCAGCATCGCGATCACCATCGCCATCATCGTCATCGTACTTTTCTGCATCAGCATCCGCATCATCAACATATTGTTGGTCGTCATCGGCGTCGTCGTCGGCATAGTCATCGTCATCATCATCAGCGTCATCGCCGTCATCATCCCCGGTCCATTGCAGTTCCCTTCCCCTCCTCTTCCCGTTCTCCCTCTTCCCATCATCTTATTCTCATCCTTTTCCTCGTCGGCGTCTCCCTAAAAGAGATCCTGTTCCTTCACCTCCTCCTCCTCCTCCTCTTCCTCATCCTTCTCCTCCTACTCCCTGTCTTCCCCGCTCTTCGGTGTGTCTCTCCTTGTGTTCCTTCACCTACTTCACTTCCTTTCTTCTTTCGAGCCCTCTTCATCCTCTGGCGCCCCCCTCGGGCTTCCTGCGGGCTTTCTTGGGCCGTCTTGTAGCTCTTCTGTGCCGCTCGAAGCTCTCTTCAGCCTATCTTGGAACCCTCTTAGGGCCTCTGGGGCCGTCTGGGGCCCATTTTGGTAACCTCTTGGGCCGTCGCGACCGCTGGTAGAACTGAAAAGCGAAGCTCCCAGAAATATGCTTTTTTCCCATGGGAAATGCTTGATGTTTGCCTTTGGAAGGCATTCTCAGCGGCCTCTTGGACAGTCGTGGGGGGGTCCTTGGGCCTTTTGTAGCCCGTCTGGGAGCCCTTTTCGGCTGTCCCAACCCCTGTTGGCATGTCATGGGTAGATAAGCCTTCTTGGGGCCCTCATGGAGCCCTCTCCGACCATGTAGGGATCCTCTGGTGGCTCCCTCGGGCCCCCAGGGAACTCTCTCAGGCTATTTTGGAGCTGTTTTGTCCTGCTCGACGCTCTCTTGAGGCTGTCTTGGAGCCCTCTTGAGGGGCCTGGTGGACCGTGTGGCGCCGATTTGGGGAGGCTTTGGGGCCGACGTGGCCGCCCATGGAACATAAGAAGCGAATGTCCTAGAAATGTACGTTTTCCCATGGGAAGTGCTCGTCTTCTGCATCCAGGAGCCTTCTCAGCGGCCTCCTGGACCGTGTTGAGGGAGTCCTGGGAGGCCTTTTGTGGACCCTCTGGGAGCCCAGTTCGGCCGTTCCGGCTCCCTCTTCGCCCGTCATGGGGACCTGAGCCCGTCTTGGGGCCCTCTGGGGGCCCTCTCCGACCATGTAGCCTCCGGTGGCCCCCTCGGGGTTCCTGGGTACTCTCTTGGGCCGTGTTGGAGCTCTCTTGAGCTGCTTGAAGCTCTCTTCAGGCCGTCTGGGGGCCCTCTTAGGGGCCTCTTGGGCCGTCTGGGGCTCATTTTGGGAGCCTCTGGGGCCGTCGCGACCGCTGGTAGGACTGAAAAGCAAATATCCAAGAAATGTATACTTTCTTATGGGAAATGCTTGATTTTTGACCTTGGAGGGCCTTCTCGGCGGCCTCTTGGACTGTCTTGAATGCCTTTGTGGCCGTCTTGGAGCAGACTTGGGCTATTTTCGAGCGCTCGTGGCCCGTCCGGAAGCCATCTCAGTGCGCTCTTCAGCCACCTTCCAGACAACCTTGGGCGCTTTGGGCGCCTCTTGGGCCAGCTTGGGAGCCTCTGGGGTGTTCTGGGGCCCCTTCTAAACCCTCTCGGAGCCCTCAAGGCTCCCCCAGCCCCCCATGCGAACCAGAGGTAGCAGTTCTGGGCTCTTCCCTGGCCTACTCCGAGATACACACACACAATCACACACACACACGCACACACACACACACACACACACACACACACACACACGCACACGCACGCACGCACGCGCACGCACGCACGCACGCACGCACGCACGCACGCACGCACGCACGCACGCACGCACGCACGCACGCACGCACACACACACAATCACACACACACAATCACACACACACACACACACACACACACACACACGCACACACACACCACACACACACACACACACACACACGCACGCACGCACGCACACGCACACACGCACACACACACACACACACGCACACACACACACACACACACACACACACGCACACACACATATATATAACACATATAATATATATATATATCCTATACATCCTATATTTGTGCAAGCCCGAGGGGGGGGAAGGGGGGGGGGGGTAAGGGTGGTATCTTTGTGTAGGTGGCTTGTGTGTGTTTCCTGGTTTCTCATTTCCCTCTGCTGTCTCCCTCTCTCTCTCTCTCTCTCTCTCCTCTCGTTCTTTCTGTCTGTATTAGTTTTTCGTTTGCTTTTGATTGGATTTCAATGAAAGGAGAGCGGAGCCCAGATCCAGAGGATTTCTATTTGGATTCTAATGAGAGTCCAATTGGATTTCAATAGAAATGAAATGGATTCCGCATCCAGAAGATTCGATTGAAATCCAATGAGATTTCAATAGGATTTCAATCGAAAGAGAACGGGTCCCAGGTCCAGAGGATTTCTATTTGGATTCTCATTAGATTCCAATTGGAATTCAATAGAAATGGGATGGATTCCGCATCCAGAAGATTTTATTGAAATCAATAAAAACGCTGTGTTTTCCAATCATTCCAATTATTTCCAATATTTTCTAATAAAAACGCTGTGTTTTCCAATTTTCCAATGTTTTTCAAGGTTTCGGCTACGGCAACGCTGTGGTTTCCACGTTTTTATTTAAAAATCAATAAAAACGCTTCGTTTTCCAATTATTTCAATGAAAAATCAATAATAACGCTGTGTTTTCCAATCTTTTTAATCGAAAATCAATAAAAACGCTGTGTTTTCTAATCTTTTTATTAACAACTCAATGAAAACGCTGCGTTTTCCAATTATTTTAATGAAAAATCAATAAAACGCTATGTTTTCCAATCTTTTTCAACAAAAATTATTAAAAACGCTGTGTTTTCCAATTATTTTAATGGAACATCAATAATAACGCTTTTTTTATTTTATTATAAATGTTTTTCAATCAATAAAAACGCTGTGTTTTCCAATCTTTTTAATGGAAAATCAATAAAAACGCTGTGTTTTCCATTTTTTTAATTAAAAATAAATAAAAGCGCTTTGTTTTCCAATTATTTTAATTAAGAATCCATAAAAACGCTGTGTTTTACAATCTTTTTGAACAGAAATTAATGAAAACATTGTGTTTTCCAATAATTCCAATTATTTCCCATAATTTCCAATAAAAACATTGTGTTTTCCAATTTTCCAATATTTTTCAAGGTTTTCCAGCAAGGATCGCGCGTCGCCCCGTTGCCGTACCCGAAACCTTGAAACACATTGGAAAATTGGAAAACACAGCGTTTTTATTGGAAAATATTGGAAATAATTGGAATTATTGGAAAACACAGCGTTTTATTGATTGTCGATTAAAAAGTTTGGAAAACACATTGTTTTTTTTATTGACTTTTGAACCATAATATTGAAAAACACATCGTTTTCATTGATTTTTAATGTCTTCACATAGAACCCAAAGGAATATTATAACAAATCCATAAATACATGCAATAATAATTTGTGCGCACGCTTACGCCTTGAAGCGGTTCTAATGCGTTTCCCACATGTTTCCACACTTCTGGCGCATCTGTGGCGCCGCTGTTTTTTCTGGCATTTCGTGTTTTCACACAGAATCCCAAAGATTCTGAATGAAAAACCAAAACTACATGAAGGAGAGAGAGAGAGAGAGAGAGAGGGAGAGAGAGAAAGAGAGAGAGAATGATAATGGGAAATACCGAAGGATACAGGAAACGAGAAAGGCAATGAGAAAGCTGGAGACACACACACACACACACAAGAACACACACACACACAAGCCACCTACACAAAGATACCACCCCCACGGGGGGGGGGGGGGGGGCAAAAACCCGCACACCCCCGGGGGGGGGGGGGGGGGGGCAAAAACCCGCACGTCCTCCCGAAAAAACCGGACCCCCCGGGATCAGGGGTTCTCGGGCTCCTTTGGACGTCCTTGGAAAAAGGTCACCCGGCTTTCCGGGTCTCCACAAAACGCCTTGCCGGCAGACCCAGAGCGATCCGAGGGGTCATCATCAGAAAGGCTCAAGAGGCCTTCAAAGCAGAAAAATCGTCCCGTTCCCTTCGTAAAACTTACAATTTTAGCAGATTCGCCTTTCGGATGTCATCAGCGTTCAAAACGGTTTCAAAGCCCCCGAGATCGCCTCCAGACGCTCCAAAAGGCCCCCAAGAAAGCTTCAAGACGGCCGGGCCGGGCCCCACGATCGCCCACGAGAGCCCCAAGACAGCCCATAATGGAACCAAGAGGCCCCCCGAGGGCTCCCAGCACAGACCCAAAAGGGCCATGGGAGGTCCCCGGAAGTGCCCAAGATGGGTCCAAAGTCCAAAGGGGGCTCCAGCGGGCCCAAGCTCCCCAAGACGACCCAAGAAGGCCCCAGGACGGCCCATGAAGGCGCCAAAACAGCGCACGAGGGCCCCGAAAATACCCCCACGATGTTACCGAATGCAAACATAAAGACCCCCAAGGCACCCCCCAAAAAGCTTTCCAAGGAGCCTTCAAAGCACAAACATCGCCCCATTCCCTTCGTAAAACTTACAATTTTAGCATATTCGCCTTTCGGATTTCATCAGCTTTCAAGACGGTTTCAAAGCCCCCGAGATCGCCTCCAAACAACCCAACAGGCCCCCAAGAAAGCTTCAAGACGGCCGGGCCGGGCCCCACGATCGCCCACAAGAGCCCCAAGACAGCCCATAATGGAACCAAGAGGCCCCCCAAGGGCTCCCAGCACAGACCCAAAAGGGCCATGGGAGGTCCCCGGAAGTGCCCAAGATGGGTCCAAAGGGGGCTCCAGCGGGCCCAAGCTCCCCAAGACGGCCCAAGAAGGCCCCAGGACGGCCCATGAAGGCGCCAAAACGGCCCACGAGGGCCCCGAAAACACCCCCACGATGTTTCCGAAAGCAAACGTAAAGACCCCCAAGGCACCCCAAAAAGCTTTCCAAGGAGCCTTCAAAGCACAACAATCGTCCCATTCCCTTCGTAAAACTTGCAATTTTAGCATATTCGCCTTTCGGATTTCAGCACCTTTAAGACGGTTTCAAAGCCCCCGAGAACGCCTCAAGACGCCCCAAAAGGCCCCCAAGAAAGCTTCAAGACGGCCGGACCGGGCCCCACGATCGCCCACAAGAGCCCCAAGACAGCCCATAATGGAACCAAGAGGCCCCCCAAGGGCTCCCAGCACAGACCCAAAAGGGCCATGGGAGGTCCCCGGAAGTGCCCAAGATGGGTCCAAAGGGGGCTCCAGCGGGCACAAGCTCCGCAAGACGGCCCAAGAAGGCCCCAGGACGGCCCATGAAGGCGCCAAAACGGCCCACGAGGGCCCCGAAAATACCCCCACGATGTTACCGAATGCAAACATAAAGACCCCCAAGGCACCCCAAAAAGCTTTCCAAGGAGCCTTCAAAGCACAAAAATCGCCCCATTCCCTTCGTAAAACTGACAATTTTAGCAGATTCGCCTTTCGGATGTCATCAGCTTTCAAAACGGTTTCAAAGCCCCCGAGATCGCCTCCAGACGCTCAAAAAGGCCCTCTAGAAAGCTTCAAGACGGCCGAGCCGGGCCCCACGATCGCCCACGAGAGCCCCAAGACAGCCCATAATGGAACCAAGAGGCCCCCCAAGGGCTCCCAGCACAGACCCAAAAGGGCCATGGGAGGTCCCTGGAAGAGCACAAGATGGGTCCAAAGGGGGCTCCAGCGGGCACAAGCTCCCCAAGACGGCCCAAGAAGGCCCCAGGACGGCACATGAAGGAGCCAAAACGGCCCACGAAGGCCCCGAAAACACCCCCACGATGTTTCCGAATGCCAACATTCATTGATTTTGCTCCCATGACATTTCACATTGTGACCCAATCCTTGAGGGTCTCGTGGTATGCAGCGAAGATGCCCGAGGATGCCCCGTACGAGTTGCATATGCATGTTCATACCCTTACACAGATAAAATTATATGTGCAGATGTACGCTGTATACACACGTACAACAATGTAACTATATTGTATACACCTAGACAGTTATACGGAAATTGCATGCACGTGCGCGTGTATACATGCATGCGCGCATGTACGCACGCACGCACTCCGCTTGCGTGCAGAACTCAAATGACCAAGGCGCATGGCGCGCAGCGCCAATGCAGTCTTGTATATATATATATAGAGAGAGAGAGAGAGAGAGAGAGACCCCCGGGGACCCGAATTTATCCATGTCCACCGCCTGTGGAGGTCCGCGAGGATCGATCCCCCAGGCGATGGTTATGAATAAATCCCCGCCTCGGATCGGTCGCGACCGATTTGGAGTGCCGATCGGTCGCTACCGATCGCGATCGATAAAACTCAGTGTCCCATGATCTGGGCAGGCCAGCACTGGCGGAGCGACACGCTGAGCACCACTTCCTGAACGCATCTCCCTCTCTCTCTCTCTCCTCCTCCTCCTCCTCCTCCTCCTCCTCCTCCTCCTCCTCCTCCCTCCTCCTCCTTCTCCTCCTCCTCCTCCTCCTCCTCCTCCTCCTCCTCCTCCTCCCTCTCCTCCTCAAAGGGAGCACACACCTACCTACCTTCTCCTCCTCTTCCTCTGCTCCTCTCCTCCTCCTCCTCCTCCTCCTCCCTCCTCCTCCTCCTCCCTCCTCCTCCCTCCTCTCCTCCTCCTCCTCTTCCTCCTCTCCTCCTCCTCCTCCTCGTCCTCCTCCTCCTCCTCTTTCTCCTCTCCTCCTCCTCCTCCTCCTCCTACTCCTCCTCCTCCTCTCCCTCCTCCTCTTCCTCCTCTTCTCCTCCTCCTCCTCCTCTTCTTCTTCTTCTTCTTCTCCTTTTCCTTCTCCTTCTCCTTCTTCTTCTTATTCTCTCCTCCTCCTCCTCCTCCTCCTCCTCCTCCTCCTCCTCCTCCTCCTCCTCCTCTCTCTCTCTCTCTCTTTCTCTCCCTGTCTCTCGGCGACGCGCAAAAGCCCTAAGCAAGAATGACCAATGGTGCGCGACGCGACTTTCGGGGGCCGCGGGGAGGCCGAACCGGAGCGCGCAAGCCGCTGCTACCGCATCGCATTCAGCCATCTGGTGACCCCAGTGTGCCTGCACCAGAGGTCACTCCGGCGAAAGGTCACTCTTATGTATAGACGACCTTCTCCCTCGTCGACGTTCTTATTTTCAGGGGTTCGACATTTGGCCGAGGGGTGGGGGAGGGGGGGTCTAGGTCTGGGCGGGTGCTCAGTCGATATGCTTCTGCCCGTCGCGTATACTAGCAGGCCTGGGGAGAGGGGCTCTGACCAGTCGCCAGAGGCAGCCCACAAAAGCAGCTAAGCTCTGGTCCATGGAGGGGGGGGGGAGAGGCCGGGGGCCCGCGCCGAGAGGCGAGACAATGAATCAAATGAGCCCGGCGCGACCCAAGTTGGGGGAAAGCTTCCTATTGCATGAGCGCAATGCTTGGCATTGCTTATAGTACTGCCTGGCCCGAGGCACCCGGGGAACCCGGGGAACCTGGGGAAGCAGGAGAACCTGGGGAACCCAGGGGACCCAGGCAACCCGAGGAGTCCGAGGAGCCCGGGGAGTCGGATGAATCTCCTTTGAACGGGCAGCGTGCCCTCCCCCGAGGCACCAGTCTCCCCAACCGAGTAGGAGCCCCTCAGGCAAGCTCCGTTGGGGAGTCAAAGAGCTGTCTCTGCTCGCCGCCTGCGGACGCCAGCGGCCACGAGAGGACCAAGCACCTCGCCCAACGCTTCGGCTCTGGGCGGCGCCATCAGGCGCCTCGCACCCCCCGCCGCGAGGCTGGTGCCCCACGCCAGAGCCTCTCTCTCACAATTTATTGTGCGTGTCTTGTTGTTCCCTCTTTCTCTCATGTCTAAACATATAAGGGACCCACGGACACACACACAAGTCAACAAACACAAATCCCAGCAGTCCCCATGTCTTCCGTGCTCCCTGGATGCTCGCCTTCCCCTCCACTTCCCGTATGTTCCATATTGTCAAGGGAACCGACGATTATTTGTGACTGTGTGTAGGGCAGAAGAACAACCCTCATCATACGCATCCCGACAAGCAAAGCCGTGCAGTAAACGCACCCACGGAAGCAATCGAGCAGGGCAGGGCTGTTCAGCAAAAGCCCAGGGCCATTCAGTAAACGCTGATAATGGGGGTCGGGGTGGCTTTGCCTCCCATTATCCTTCCCTCTCTCGCTCCCTCCCTTTGTCTCTCTCTGTCTCTCCCTATCTCCCTCCCTCTGCTCATTTCTGCGACGAAGCGAGGCGTGTGACTCGTCCGCACGGCGTACGACCACGGCCCGGGCGGGTCGGCGCAGAGGGGAGCGAGTTGATGTTGACAATGGTGATGGTGATGGTGATGATGATGATGATGATGGTGATGATGATGGTGGTGGTGGTGAGTGTGATGATGTTAGCGGTAATGGTAGTGATCCTGTTGATGATGATGGCGATCGTGATCATGATGGTGATGATGATGAGAGGATGAAAGTGATGATGATGATGCTGATGGCGATGATGATGAGGATGATGGAGATGACCATCGTGATTATGATAGCATTGATGGCCGGGCTGATGATGATTGTACTGGTTACAGGTATGATTATAATGGTTATGAAGGTGATGACGATGCTGATCATGCTGATGACGCAGGTGATGATGATAGTGGTGCTGTTGTTGATGATGCTGTTGATGACGACATAGCTGATGATGATGGTGATGATAATGGTGAAGATGATGATGACGATGACGATGATGGTGGTGATCATGGTGATGGTGGTGATTACGATTACGGTTACGACAATGATGATCATGATGGTGATTATGATGATAATGCTGATGATCGTGATAACGGCAGTGATGCTGTTGGCGATGCTGATCGTGATAACGATGATGACCATGATACTGATGCTGATGACGACGACGATGTTGATGAATGCAGATGATGTGGATAGCGATGATGATGATCATGAAGATGATGAGTATGATGATGTCAATGATTGTGGTACGGATGAGCGTAATTATAAAGATTCTGAATACACTGATGGTGGAGGAGATGATGATGTTGAACATGATGATGATGCTGGTGACGATGATGAAGGTGAAGATGATGATGATGATCATGATGATAATGATAATGCTGAGGGTGCTGACAATGAAGATGGAAGAAAGGCTGCTGATGATGACTACGGTGATAATGATGGTGATGATGACGATGATGAAGATGAGGATGAAGATGCTGATGATGATGACGCCGATGGTGATGGAGACGATGATGGTGATGATGATCGCGGTAATCGCGATCATGAGAATGATTACAATGACGATGAACATGGAGATGACGATGACGATGCTCATGATGGTGATGATGATAGTGGTAATAGTACTGCTGGTGCTCCTGATGATGATGATGACGGCAAGCGATGCTGATGATGGCCATGATGCTGATGACAGAGGTGGAGATGAAGATGACGACTACACTGATGCTGACGGCGATGCTTATGGTTATGATGATGAAGGGGATAATGGCGATGATGATGGTAATGATGATTGTGGTGATGTCGAGTATAATTATGATGGAGATGGAGATGATGATGCTGGGGATAATGATAAAGATGTGAAGGTGACAACAAGGGTAGTGATGATGATTGTGATGCTTGGGCTTATGATTATGATACTGATCATGATGATGCAGAGGATGATGATGATCATGATGGTGGTGATACGGATGATAGGGATGGTTGTAGTGATGCTGATGATGGGGATGATGATGATGATGATGATGGTGAGGATGATGATGCAGATGCAGATGATGATGATTATGCTGATGGCGATGATGCTGATGATGATGCTGATGGATCTGATGGTGAAGCTGATCGTGGTGATGATGCTGATTGTTGCGATCACGGCTTTGATATGGATGATGATGATGATGCAGACGAAGACGATGATGACAATGATGATGATGATACTGATAATGGTGTTGATGACGGTGGTGATGACGGCAATGATGATCATGCTGGTGATGATAATGAGGATGATAATGATGAGTATGATGATGGTGACGATGAGTATGATGATGATGGTAATGATGATGAACATGATGATGATGATGATGCTGATGATGATGGTGATGATGATGATGATGATGATGATGATGGTAACGATGACGATGACGTTGAGGAGGAGAAGGAAGAGGATGTGGATGAGGATGATGCTGGTGATGGTCCCCTGTATATGGCACGGACGCAATTCACATCTTCCACACACAACAGCAGGCCGAAAAGGGTAGCAGACATTCTGCCCCCTCCCCCCTCGCCACCAGAAGCGAATGAGCCGCCGCTCAAGAGGCTGCGCCGCAGAAGCCTCGGTGGTTCCCTGGCCTGGAATTCACCCCTCTCGAAGGGAGGCTGACTATCAAGAAGATGACGAGGATGGCTTTCCGTAGAGTCGGAAGGCGCCAGGCCTGGGGCACCGATCGGTGCACACGCACTCCTGGCCGAGCCGGGAAGGCAGATACACCGATCCTGGGCCCAGGATGGGCCTGGCCAGGACCAGTGCAGGTGTACAGTTGGCGCCCTTCTAGCAGAAGGCGGGTTTGCTGCATGACTTGCCCTCTCTCTCAGCGCTCGCTTATGGCGTCCTGTAAAGATGAACTTTGAACTCAATTTCGTTCTTCACCCTTCGGTGCCACCAATCGTATCGTACCGCGGTGACTTGTGCTGTTCGGATTACGTCTCGCTGTCCATCCGAAACTGTCTCACTATCCATCCGAAACTGGGTCGGAAAGATGAGTAGGAATAATAACATGTAATGCGGCGTTGATGCTCTTCTTTACGGTCGGCCCGGCCCTGCCGACTCTAGGAGGGGCTCATGTGCCCTCGTACCCTTGAAGGTCAATGTTCGCGAAAGTTGCGAAGGCCCTCCGTCTCATGGAGCTGGGTGCACGGAGCGTACTTCGCGCCTGGGACTGGTTGCTGGCACGCGCAAAACGCGCGCCCTGTGACAACAACGTGTTTTCTTGTTTGGGTGCGTGTGTGCGCCACGTTTGGAATTCCACCACATCATTCTCATCAGCAGCATAAGCATCCTCATCATCCCACTGGTCGCCCCCCTCGTCTTCTATGGGCAGCCTTCTTGGGGACCTCATCGGCGTTTCTATGTATGCACGCTCGTGCCTGTTCCACGCGCTGATTTGGCATCTGGCGACGCTGCGCCCTCCTTCAATGCACCCAGGCAACCGTCAAATCCGAGCAAGAGGGAGGGAATGGGAGGCGAGAAAGGGGGATGACGAGGAGGGCGAATGGTGGAGGTGGATGACTAGAGGAAGAGGAGATGAAGGAATATAGAGAGCGGAGGGAAAAATGAAGAGTACCGACAGAGCAAGGATGATTGGGCGAAGGAGGAGGAGGAGGAGGAACACCGATGGTCAGCCCTCGAACATTTAGGTTCACGCAGTTCGTTCTTCGTTCGATCATTCGTGTCGGGGACTTTTCCTGAGCGTGTCGCGGTGGCAAGCTGATAGCGTGTCGCTCTGCTTTGTGGGACGAAAGGCGGTGAAAAGGCTCGGAACACTGATGCTTGTGGACTGGGACGTCCTTGGCACGTCGCGCCGAAGCGTGGTGGGTCAGAATAGGCGGCGCGACACTCTGAGCAAACGCTCCTGACCGTATTTTGCATTGCTCTTCTCGGGGAACAAGACTGACATAAAGCATAAATGTTCGAACCGTCGAAAGTTGAACTGCGTGTATGCTGTTCTTTCTTCTTCGATGCTTTTCGTCCGCAAAGTTTTGACGGCGAGCGCGGGGGGAATGAGAAGGGGCGGGCCTTCTCAGAAGGCTCGGAAGTTCTCCGGCCTTCTGAGAAGGTTTCCAAGCGTTGTCAGAAGACACATCAAACTTCTGAGACGGCCGGGGGGCTTCTGAGAAGCCCCGCTGCCTTCTGAAAGAGAGCCTTCTCCTTCTCGCTTCCTCCCCCTCGCTCACCGCCGAAAGTACACCCCTCCCGACCTTCGAGCCGCTCGCCTCCTCCGAGAGAACGCCCACCAACGAGAGGTTACGGGGCGCGACGCACCGTGCGCGCGCCGGGCGCGCTCGGGGGGGTTCAGTCCCTGCGCTTCCGCGAGCGCCGCGAGTCCTGCAGGGGGAAGGCCCGTCGGGCCGTCGCGGCTCCCGCACATCGGGGCCCCGTAGATCGGAGGAGGACAAGGTACCCATACCGCTATCCCTCCCTCCTGAGAGGTCCTCGTCCCCACCGCTGGATTCGCCTCGAAGTCTTGGTCAGAGAGCACCCGGGGAGAGGTCCGGGGAGTAGCGGTATCGGTACCTTCTTGGTTTTCCCTGTCGAGGGGGACCTCCTGGTGGCAGCCCGTGGGAGCCTCCCATGCCATCTTGCCGGCCCCTGCGAAGCGGCAATAAACCGACGCCAGTCGACGCCAGGTCGGCGCCACGTCGGCGCCAAGCCGACGCCTAACCAGATCTTTCTCATCGAGCACTGCAGTGCTCGATGAGAAAGATGGGGAGGGGGAGTAGGATGGGGAGGGGGAGGAGGAGTCCGAGTAGGGGGAGGGGAGATCGGGGAGGAGGAGAGGAGGAGAGGAGGAGGAGGAGGAGGGGAGGAGGGGAGAAGCTCTAGCGCGCGCCAGCGCAAGGCTCCCACGCACTGCTGCCACACGGGCCGCCCCGGCTCCCGTGCCTCGGGGCCCCGCAGGCGGAGCCGTTGTCGAGCCAGTGCACTGTGGCGCCACCGAGAAGACTGCGGCCGTGGGCCGGAAGCACTCTCTCCTCCTCCTCCTCCTCCTCTCCTCCTCCTCCTCCTCCCCTCCTCCTCCCTCCTCCTCCTCCTCCCCTCCTCCTCCTCCTCCCTCCTCCTCCCCCTCCCCCTCCTCCTCCTCCTCCTCCCCCTCCTCCTCCTCCTCCTCCTGTTCCTCCCCTCCTCCTCCTCCTCCTCCTCCTCGTCTTCCTCCTCCTCTCTTCCTCCTCTCCTCCCTCCCTCTCCTCCTCCTCCTCCTCCTCCTCCTCCTCGTCTTCCTCCTCGTCTTCCTCCTCCTCGTCTTCCCCCTCCTCCCCCCCCTCCTCCCTCCTCCCCCTCCTCCTCCTCCCTCCCTCCTCCCTCCTCCTCCTCCTCCCCTCCTCCTCCTCCTCCTCCTCCTCCTCCTCCTCCTGCGGTCGGGGACTGTCGCTCCGCGTGCCGCCGCGGCGGCCCCGGCGACACGATGTGCGCCCTGCGGGGCGGGGCTCGGAGAGGCTCGGACGTGGACGCCTCGGGACTGCGAAGTGGATCTGAGCAGGGACCGACCGTCCCGGCATTCCTAGAGGCCTCCCACAACATGTTCTCAACCCAAATATTCTCGAGCGCGAAAGATACCCGTACCCTTACCCAGACGGGGTGGCAAGGGGCCCTCGGGGCATCACCCCCCCTGGGTCCGGGTCGGCTCCCGAAACCACCATACATACCCGTACCTAGACGGGGTGACCCAACCACCACCCCAGCTAGGTCCGGGTATGTATGGTTGTTTCGGGCACCGACCCGTACCCAGACGAGGTGGCGGCAAGGCCGAAAACGCTCTAGCGGGCGGCCCTTTTCACCCCAGCTGACCCCGGGTCCGGGTATGTTTTGGGCTAGTGAAATATGTTCTAAGACCCGCAACCATGTTCTTATAACATCAGCCCGATGCGTGAAAACAAGACAGCCCAAACCGGAAATGCTCTAAAAGCATCTCGTGCAGACGACAAACGGTTCTTAGAACATGATTTGGCGGGCCTCTAGGCGAGCCAAGGCGCTTCGCGAAGTGGATAACGTGTCGCACCGAAGCGCGGTGGGCCAAAACCGGCGCGGCGACACACTATCAAAAAAAATCCCGACCGTGTCCTTTTTGTTCTCTCCAGCAGGATCTGGCAAAGTCCTGGCTTGCGAAGATGAAGTTTTTACAGTGAAGCCGGACGATCAAGGCACCTCGATGCAAAATGTTGCCCGTATCGGGCTGACGTTTCGTGCGGGACCCTTCCGAGCAAAACTGGCGACTAATGATGCACGTGCGCATTGCCCCAGCACGTACGCAAGACGTCATGGTAATGGAACAGTGCGCCCTCACAGTCAGCACCCCTACAAGCCACGCCCGGTAGTCAACCTTGGCCCGTGGACGCGCCCTGCTGATATCAGGATGCTTTAGCATGCAAGGGCCGGCCTGGATTGTACAATCGTTTCGGGATCCTCCACGGGCCCCGCGACCGTCACAAAAACGAATCAGGGTGAAGAAATGTTCCTGGAGCAAAGCCCCCCTGGTCTATCGGGGAGACGTAAGACCCGGGTACGGGGGACTCGGAAATCCCCGACGAGGTCGTCAAAAAAATGACGAGGCCGAGCCTGCATTTTGACGAGGCCTCCCGCTGCAGACATCCCACGAAACTCCTCCTCGTCAAAATCCGAGTCGCGGTCGTCAAAAAACGATGGCGAACCCGAGTCCCGGCAAACCCGGGTCTTACGCTCCCCCGAGTCTAGGACGCGCTTTTCCTCTGGACACCTCCCCTTCATGGCGAATGCTGTGATTGGCAGGGCAGTGCGTGGCAATGCGCTGTCGCCCAGGCCGCAGACGCCGACCCCCAAAACCGTCGCCACCTCCTCGGGGCAGGGCGTCTCTTGCCTCAGGTCGGGCGTGTCCTCCTACAGGCGGATTTAGGACGAACGTGAAAGAGTCAAAACATACAAAACATGTTGCAACATACTCATAAAATCATCCCCTGACTATGTCTCGACAATTTTCGAATATTCCTCCTGCAGAGGGACAGCCCCGACTGAACTCTTGCCGTCGCCGCCTTCCGCCGACCTTCCGCGGGCCTCCGCCCGGGAGACCCCCCCCCCCTCCTTCCTGCTTCCGCGGGCCTCCCACCGCCGGAGGGAGGTCTCAACCCCTCGTTCGCTCGAGGGCCGGAGGCCCTCCCCGTAGCGCCCCGCGCGGGCCGACCTGGCCACAGCCCCGCCACTGGGGAGCCGTTGGCCATGAGCGGCGCCTCTCGCGAACCACACAGGTCGGGCGGTCCTGCTACAGGCGGATTTTGGACGAAAAACTTAAGATACGCAAGAAAACAATCAAAGCATGCTCGCAAATACTCAAAAAAACGTAACCCGACTATTTTTGGATTTCTTGGGATATTCCTCCTGTAGAGGGACAGGCCCGACTTACACCTACGCTGACTGGCGAGCGACAGGGAACAGAACCCGAGAGAGAGAGAGAGAGAGACCTCGGAATCGTTGTCCCATGCTGCGGGTAAAATTTGGACGATCCCAGGCCCGAACCGGGGCCCTGGGAGCACAAACTTGAGCACAACCTGCCGCCGTGCTTTTCCCGGCACGCCGGAGGATGCGGATGCCAGGGGTTCGCGTCGCGATGACGTGCGCGTGGGCTTCTGACACGGCGCGCATCGCTGTCTTGAGCGATCGCGGCTTCCCGATACCGCAGATCGTCCGACATCAGCGGGTTATGAGCCGCTGGCGGCGCTCAACCTTCGGCGCCCGCGCCGGTGTCGCCGCCGCGCCAACTCGGCGCGAGCCTGTCGTGCAGGGGGAGCCGTTAGAAGTCAGAAGAAGCAAAACTAGACGAACAGGGTCGAAACTGATACAAGCCTTTCGAGCCGCGTGCAGCCGTGGCGACGAAGAACGCCCCTGGCTCCCCCCTCAGGACCAACGCTGGGCCACATCGGACCCCCCGGCCGGCTCCCGCCTCCAGGCGCGCAGGCTCGGTCCTCGCTGCTGGAGGAGCGCGTCCTCCTGCGGCCGCCGCCGCGCCGCTCGTCGTCGCGCAGCTTCTCCTGCCGCTCGGGGAGGGGCGGCGGGCAGGGCGGCGCTCGCGCGACGGTCGCAGGAGGGCCTGCCGAGGCACGCGCGGCCGCCCCTTCTTGGCCTCCCGGGAGCTTCTCGTGGCCACGGCGGGGCACCGCCTCGTGAGACGGGGCAGGGTTCGGCGGCGGCTGAGGGGGGGAAGCTAGGGCTCCCAACTTCGCGCTTCGCGCTCCGCGAAGCGCGAAGCGCGAATAACTTCGCGCCCTCGCGCCGCCCCCCCAAAGGGAGAAAAGGAGGACGAGGAGGAGGGGGAGAAGGAACGAGGACCGCGAAGCGCGAATAACTTCGCGCCCTCATGGGAGCCCTTGGGGAAGCGAGGAGGAGGAGGCCTCCTCAGGAGGCTCGGATGTCCCCCCCGGCCTTCTGAGCAGTTGTCGAAGCCTTCCGCGAAGACGCAAAGGGCGCCTCAGAGGGCGCGAGGGCTTCCGAGAAGTCCCGCCGCCTTCTGAGAAGGCCTTCTCCTTTTCTTACTTCCCCCCCCCGCTCGCCGCCGAAGGGTAGACCCCAGGCTGAGGACAGATGTTGAGCGGACTTGGGCCAGCCAGGCGGGTGAGCCGTCGTTGTTTTCGCCTGTCTTTCTCCGATGCGGGGAGCCAAGAGAGAGGCGACCGACGACCGACGGAGACAACGGGGCCTCATCCACGAGGATACAACGACCCTACGCGGTGGTTGACGCAGGCCGCCGAAGCGGCAGGCTGTGTTGAAGAAAAGACGTTGACGCGCAACCTTACGCGAGCCTGCGCGCGAATTTCGACGCTGTCGACTCCGTTTCTCTACGTCGCTCAGGTCCGGAGCGGGAGAGGGGGAGGAGGGGAACGACAGGTGTCGTTGTGTACAGTCGCTCCTCTTCGGGACATTGAAAGTCTCCTGCCTTCTGGCAGCTCTGCTCGGCACAAGAAGACTTCTCGAGCAAAACACGATCTGAAGACAGTATGGGCACGTCCACCTTGTGCTTTCCGACTCCCAGTTCGTCCCACTTCTACACCCCCCGTGCACGGAGTCAATGGGTTGATCTTGAGCCACTCAAACGCCACGATTCTAAGTTCCCACCCTGCACACATGTTGCGAGCGAGGTAGAACGCGAACACATCCCAGTTCGTGTCCTGCAGCACATGCCGCTGCAACACAGTTAGAGTCATAGGGGCTTACCTACCGTTTCGACCGTTTGCGGGATCGGCCTGCAAAATTGATGCTTTCGAGCACCTCTGAGAGTCAGCTGTGGTTATGAACTCGTCTACGCCTATTCTCCCTGGAACTATGCCCGCCTCCCTGAGTGCCCAATCAAGTCGAACTCTTCCACTGGTGTCCTCGTGCCGTCTAACAAACCTTCCAAGTGACGACAACCAGGCCGGGCCACATGGTCAAGGTAGGGTCGGAATCTGCTCTTCCTCACCCTCTTCTTCGGTGGCAACTCCTGGGAACCTCCCATACCATCTTGCTGGCTCTTGCGAGTCGACGCGAATCGACTCTAATCGATGCTACATCTACGCCGATTGATGCTACCCGACGCTGATTGACGCTGTACCGGTGCCATTCTATTGATGACACGAAGCGAATATACACGGGCGCACTCTTAAAACATAAGCACTAGGGCATACACAGTTCCTAAGGTTTGCAACCGAGCTCTTCCAACGGCGCTCACAGATGTAGCTGAATTTTCCTCCTTGACAGACAACTGGGAAAATCCTGTATCATTTCGTCCACCATCCTCTCCGCGTGCAGCCGGCCGCCCTCCCTGATCTTGCTGCCCGGGTTTACACCTGCCCTTCCTCCACGACTTTGCGCAGGATCGTCATACCTATGTTCGCACTCTCGGATATGTCTCTTCATGCAAGGCACCTGTTGACTATCCGTCCGTACCTCTGCATCCGTATGTGTCTGCCTCTGCCCCTGTGACTCGCTGTCGCTCTCCTTCCTCCGCCTGCGTTCCTGCCTCTTTCTTGCTCGTCGTTTCTGAATCCGCGCTGATTTCCTTACTTTCCACTGTGCGTGTGTGTCTGTCTCTGTCTGTCTCCTTCAGATAGTAACACAAAGTGCCACTCGACATGCTCGACAAACTGAACCAATCACACGATCCGTTGGGCCATCAAGCTGCTCCTCAACGGCAACGAACACTTGACGGACGGCTGTGGCCGGGTCTGGAAAAAGTATGCGCTCCACGCTTTCATGGGGCCGTGTCGAAGATCGATTCAAGGCATAAGCCGCACGTCATCAACCTTGCCGGCCGAGAAGCACCAGACGACACGCGCGGACGTTCCTGCAGAGAAGCTCTCCCCGATATTGCGCCTAGGCTTGATCTCGGCGAAGCCATTCGTCTGCTACACGCGCAGCCCTTTCAATGTTTGTGCTACCTTAGCGACTGCAGCCTCATCGACGTGCGAGGTTCCTGGGAGTCCAAGCGGGCTCGCCCACGACGTGGCACCAAAGGCTGCCAGCTTCCTGGAGAAAGGAGGAGATGACTCCTACGTCTGCGAGATACGCTTGGCGAGCAGCAAGCAATGCTACAAGCATGTGCGAGTCGAAGGAACAGCCAATCCTGAATATGCAAAACCTGGACAAATGCATTGGGCGCAGAAAACTCTCAGAATCCGCCACCGTGCCTCGGCACGTCGTGGGGTCGCCTCAGGTCCCTGCGAGTCCCCTGTATTGAGGATTGACAAGAACAAGCCTTGTGAAAAGGGCCCGCGACCTCGAATTCTGGGAGCTCTCTGTGTCTACCAGGCGCATCTGGGTGTTCCTCGCTTGATTTTTCCAACGGCCAGAGAGCAGACAGATTGCCCAATAGCGTCCTCCGAGGCCACCCAGAAGTTCCAAGAGGGTCCCGAGACGGCCCAAGAACGCTCAAAGAAGCCCAAGATGTCTCCACGGAGGCCCAAGAGGCCCCCGATGCGTCCGAAGCCGAGCGTCCCTCCTCCTCCTCCTCCTCCTCGAAGATCACGTTGTTTTGTTGTTGTCCAATCCCGACCCCGTCCCCACCGAAGATGAGCAATCGCTCTTCGCCCTTGGCGTCCAGAGCCATGAACATGTACGTCCCCGTATCCTGCGGGCTCGGGCGCGGGAAACATAAAAGTAGGAGCACGCTTCACGCAAGACCATCCTTCAGGTGAGAACGGGGTTCGGCGAGAGGGCAGGGATGCAACCTTCGGTTTGCGATGGCATGGCGCCGTATGGCTGCACAGATGTCGATGTGCCGGAGGACATAACCGATGATCCGAAAATGCACATGTTCCGAGGAGGAGGAGGAGGAGGAGGAGGACCAGAGAGGAGGAGGAGGAGGAGGAGGAGGAGGAAGAGGAGGAGGAGGAGGAGGAGGAGGAGGAGGAGGAGGAGGGCAGTGCTCGCACGTGGGGGGCTCTCACTTCTGGAAGAAGGACCGGGGAGCCTGCGGGCTGGTCTGGCGGCCTATGTGGTCCACCGTGGCTGCCCCGTCGCCACCGCGTCGTCGCCCATCGTCTGGGCCTGTCTGTCGGTCTGGCAGCTATGTAGTCGCCGTCGCCGCCCCGTCGCCGCCTCGTCGCCGCCCGTACCTGGGCCTGTCTGTCGGTCTGGCGGCTATGTTGTCGCCGTCGCCGCCCCGTCGCCGCCTCGTCGCAGCCCGTACCTGGGCCTGTCCGTCGGTCTGGCGGCTATATTGTCGCCGTCACCGGCCCGACCTAGATTACATAACATAGATTGCACCACATAGGTTGCCGCACCTCGGTTGCAGGACGTAAGCAGCACTCCATCTATTGCACACCACAGCTTGCACAACGTATAGTGCACACCATAAATTGCTCATAGCCTGCACAGCATAGCTTGCACAATATAAGTTGCAACACATAGATTGCACCACACAGGTTGCACCACATATAGTGCACAACGAAGATTTCACAGCAGAGACTGCACCGCATATATTTCACAGCGTAAGTTTCACAGCATCACCACATATGCTGCACCACGGGTATTGCACAGCCGAGATTGCGCCACACAGATTGCACAGCATATGCTAGCAAGATCAGCGAGTCAAGCCAGCGAAATCGCCAAATAAAACCAACCAGACCAGCCCGCCATAAGGACGAACAAACACAGACCAACCAGACCAGTCAACCAAACCATGCCAACTAGACCAACATCTAGCAGCGAAACAGCAGAACTCCGAAATAGACCAACACTGCATTGCAAAACATATAGTACAACGCAGCGAAACAAAACTGACATGAAACTTAACGATGTCTTGCTGTCGTCGTGGTTGGCGCCGCGCGTTTCGCGCCTCCCTGGGCCTCCTCGAACCGCACTCGGCTCGCACGCGAAATGATAAGCTCAAGCTCTAGTAAGTGAACAGCGGCACTTCGAAACACCCCCCAACTGAATTGCAACAAGAAGTGAATGCAAAACAAGCTGCCACGCAGACAATCAACTGCACTACACAACCAACTGTATTGCGGTCGCAAGGTTGACGCTGCGCGCTTCGCACTTCCCTGGAGCACCCCAAACCGCGTTCGGCTCGCATGCAGAATCGTGTAGAATCAAAAGCTCAAGCTCCAGCCTCTAGCTGCGAACCAGCGGCACTCCAATGTAAACCTAAACTGCACTGCGAAACAACTGCAATGCAACACCAATAAGATGCAATGTAAGCAGTAACACGTTAGCTGTTGTCGCCGTGGTTGGCGCTGCGCGCTTCGCACCTCCCTGGACCTCCTCAAACCACATCCGACCCGCACGCGGAAGCATAATCATAAGCTAAAGCCCTGGCAACCAAACCGCGGCACTCCGAAGCAGACCAACACTGCGTTGCAAACAAACAAATGCAAAAACAAAATGAACTGCAAAGTAAGCTAGACTGTGGTGCTGTCGTCGTAGTGGTTGACGCTGCGCGCTTCGCGCCTACCTGGACCTCCTCAAACCACATTCGGCTCGCACGCAGAATCCTAATCTCAAGCTGGAGTTATGGCCGAGAAGCTGCGGCACTCCGACGCTCAAGCTCAAGGCTAAAAATTCAAGCTTCCTCTTTTGAAGCTTAACATCCCACCGTGCCCTACACGGCTGAGAACCTTGTTGTCGTGGTAGTTGACGCTACGCGCTTCGCACCGACCTGGACCTCCTCACACCGCATTCGACTCTCACGCGGAATGATGATTGTAACCCCAAGCTCTAGCAGCGAAGCACCAGCTCTCCGAAGCAGACCAAGTTTGCACTGCATTACAAACTAAAATGCAACAAACAACTGCAGAGCCCAACAAACAGTTTTGCTGTCGTCGTGGTTGGCGCTGCGCGCTTCGCACTTACCTGGCCCTCCTCAAACCACATTCGACTCGCATGGGGATTCATACTCATCAGCTCAAGCTCCAACAACGAAAAAGCGACACCCCACAGCAGACCACATCTGCATTGCAGCACAAACGGCAATGCACAAAACAACAATTTTGCTGTCGTAGTGGTTGGCATTGCGCGCGTCGCACCTCCTTGGACATGCTCAAACCACATCCGGCTCACACGCAGACATTGAATTGTATAGTGAAGCTGTAGCAGCGAACCAGCGGCGCTCCGAAGCAGAACAACACAGCATTGCCACACACAACTGCAATTCAAAACCAACTGCAATACAGAGCAACCAGTGTTGTCGTCGTCGCGCGCTTCGCACCGACCTGGACCTCCTCATACCGCATTCGGCTCGCAAGCGGAATCATAATCATAAGCGCAAACTGTATCAACGAAGCAGCGTCTGCCCGAAGCAAACCAAAACTGCAAAGCAACAGAAACTACAATGCAACAAAAAAACTGAAATGCAAAACAAACTGACTTGCTGTCGTCGTCGTGGTTTGCGCTTCGCGCTTCGCACCGCCCTGGACCTCCTCAAACCACGTTCTGCTCGCACTTGGAATCAGACTCATAAGCTCAAGCTCCAGCAGAGAAACAGCGGCACCCCGAAACAGACCAAGACTGCACGGCAGAACATATTGCAATGCACAAAGCAACAACTTTGCTGTCGTCGTGTTTGGCGCTGCGCGCTTCGCACCCTGGACCTCCTCAAGCCAACTTCGGCTCGCACGCATAATCGCAATCCTAGGTTCAAGCTCTAGAAGTGAAGCCGTGATCGTTGTCATCGTCGTCGTCGTTGGCGCTGCGCGCTTCGCACCTCCCTGGACCGCCTCGAACCACGTTCGGCGCGCACGCAGAAAAACCATGTTAAATTCAAGCTATAGCTTCAGAAGCGAAGCAGCGGCTCATCAAATCAGACCAACACTGCGTTGCAGCAGCAACACCAACAACAGCAATAATTGCAATGCACAAACGCTGCAATACAACAAACACTGTTCTGCCGTAGTCGTCGTCGTCGTCGTTGGCGCTGCGCGCTTCGCACCTCCCCAGGCCTCCTCGAACCACATTCGGCTCGCGCGCGGAATGACAATCATTAATCATAAGCTCAAGGCTGGAACTTCAAGCTTGCTCCTTTGAAGCTTGGCGTCCCGCCGTGCGCTACAGTCGAAGAACTTTATCCATGAAAATGTTGATCTGTATGTCGATTTGCCTTTCCCACGGGACAATCACAAGACAACCCACGGGACAACGGGGAAACACCAACAGTAAAACCATGGGACAGCCACAGCGGGACAACCACGGGGGACAACCGCAAGATAACCGCGGGACAATCATGGGACACATGACGGGACCACCTCGGACAGCTGGACAAACCCCCGGACGACCCATCGGACAACCACGGGAAACCTCACGGAACTGCCATGGGACAGCCCACGGGACAGGCTACGGGAGACAGCCTGCAAGACCACCACCCGTGACCCTGCGGGCCACCGCGACCCGCACGGGCATCCCTTTGTCCGACTTCGCCCTTGGCCTGGCCGGCACACCGCCGCCCTCGCGCGGCTTCGCCTCGCGTGCACGCGCGACACGAACCGAAACCGACACCCACGTCCTGCAGTGGAGGCTAGGCTTCACGAACCCTTCCACAAGAAACCCAACCCTGGGACCCCGGGACGTCCATCGATTTCTGGTGTGGGAACGTCACGCCGTCCATCGCAAAACCATCGAAACCCAAGAAACCCAGGGCACCCTGGAGGCAAGCAGGGTGTTTCTTGGCATGGGCCCCCACTGTAGCTGAAGCCACTTCGTGTTCACACACCCCTAAACTGGACAGGGTGTCTGCCCGTAGGAGCACGGCGGGGGCTACGAGCTCATGTGACAGCCGGAGACGGATTGGTGAGACAGGGACGAAGTGCTGCTGGCTGAATCCGACCCTGGAAAGCAACATGAGCGCGGACCCCGAGCCCTACTATGGAGCGAGATTCCTCATACAGTGCGGGCAGTGTTGGCAGCGCAGAGGAAGGTTAGGGGAAGCAGAGGGGCGGTGAAGGCAGAAAGGAGGGCACAAGGGAAGGCGATGCGGAGGTAAGGTCGACGGAGATCGAAGGAATGAGGCTGAGGACCCCCAGCTCGGCCTGCAAAGCTGCCAACTCGAATTACATCAACCCGACAAACCATGCGGCCCCCTGTTTTCCCGCTGACGCATTCTCAGGATCACCGCTGCCCAGCAGTCCCCGACGTGCAACGCCCTCCATCCACGAGACTGCCAGGGGTAACCACGAGGGCGCAGTGGGACCAGAAGAGAGGGAACGAGGCAGAGGAGGGATTCTCGAGCGGGACAGAGGCTGCCCTAAGAACGAAGGAAGATCCGATGGGAGGGGGTCGAGCCCCCGCCGGGGGTGCAACTGTGCAGGAGCTGCTGCCGTGCCTTCGTCTTGGCGCCGAGAGGTCGGGGGCCGCCCAGGGGAGAGCGGGGCTAGGAGCGACCCCCCCCAGAGGGCGACGCTGCGAAAGAGCTGCCGCTGTGCCTCTGCCGCGGCGCCCACGAACACGGGGGTGCCAGGGGAGATATCGGGACCCCAGAACTTCGGTGGCAACTCGTGGGAGCCTCCCATACCGTCTTGTTGGGTCCATCGAATCGACGCTTGCCGTCGCTGGTCGAAGCTGGTCGATGCTAATCGACGCTGCGTCGACGCTAAATCGACGCTAATCGATGCTAAATCGGTGATTTCCCATCGATTACCAGAGGCTGGCGCACGCGAATGCTTTCTAGAGACGGAGTTCCGAGGATGTACGTACCAAGCCCCCATGATCTGCCACCGGACAAAAACTTGCTGCGACAGACCGCACGGTGACCTCGAAACCTCCAAACGACCTCCCCGCGCGGTCCGTCACTGCACGGCCTTGGGGCTTCAGACGACCCGAGTCCCAAAAGCGTGCGGTGACCTGGAATATTGGAGGCGGCCGGGGGGTCTGAACTGATAAGTGTCCGAGAAAGTCGGTCAGGAGGCGGGGATGATGCCAAATCAGCTCGCAGTTGGTCCCCAGAACGCACTATCCTTGCCTGCACAGGGGCGCCCTCACATCCAGACATTCTATACATTTATATACACATAATTATATGCATTGCCCAGCCATGTCTTCAAAAGTAGGGCCGTATCTAGAACAAAAACAACCAAAACGTATTCGTCCGTATCGAATGTCTTGATATGGACGCTGCTGCGGCGTATCTAGTCGTAGAGGGGCGCCGTGGTCTGCAAACCACCACAAGCGTCAACATCTCAAAAACACATTGTAGGAAATAATGGAAAGGAGTGGAAAAGGGAAAGAGTGGGGCAAAGTGGAACGGGGGAAGAGTGGGAAAGAGTGGAACGAGAGGAGCGGGACATAGTGGAAAGAGAAACAAAGCATCAGGATGATGACGATGATTCTTGAGGGAAGAGAATGGGAAATTAAGGGGAAAAGGCCTCACATCAATCCGTGTTCCTACTCCTCCTCATCCTCTACTTGTCCTCGTCCACCTGGTTCCTTCCTTGGTGTCGTTTCTCGTCCGCTTCCCTCCTCCTCGTCCTCCTCGCCATCTTCGTCGCGCTCCTCGTACTACTCGCCGTTACCCTGCTCATCGAGCGGCTGAGGCGCCGCATCCAAACGTATCAATATTTTGCAAGTGAGCTGTCACGCTAAGCGCGCCCATGGCCGCCGAATCTTAATGTACCTGGACGCATCTATGCCTATACAAGAACCACCCCGCATCTACAAACGCAAAGTTTGATAGCGCCCGTCTCCAATCACCTAAACCATGTATTTATCTATACGACCACCCTGCGGGTGATAAGGAGCTTGGGGGGGAGGGGGGCCAGCAATGGGCAACAGTGGTAATTGTTGCGTTGCCGCTCGCTCTTGGGAGCCTTGGTGTCGAGTTGTTTACGTCATCCTTCGCTCTTGGGCGCCTTGGTATCATTCTCCCCCCCCATCGGGAACCAACGAAATAGTAATCTATCTAGTTAATTTTGCAAGGGCTTGGGGGGCCGTTTGGGCGCGTCTTTTGGATCTCTTGGGGGGTCTTGGAGGCCTCTTGGGGGGCTCTTGGGGGCCTCTTGGGTGCCTCTTGGGAGCCTTTCGATCTCACGATCGATCTCACTCGATCGATCTCACTATCGATCTCATTATCGATCCCACTCAATCGATCTCACTATCGACCTCACTGTCGATCTCACAAGCGATGTCGTTATCGGTCTCACTCACGGTCGATCTCACCATCGATCTCACTATCGATCTCTCGATCGATCTCACAAGCGATCCGTCTCACGATCGATGGGACCATCGATCCCACTATCGATCTCACTCGATCGATCTCACTATCGATCTCACTCGATCGATTACACTGTCGATACCACTCTGGATTTCGCTATCGATCCCACTAACGATCTCCCTATCGAGATCACTCGATCTCACAATCGATATCACTATTCATCTCACTATCGATCTCACTATCGATCTCACGATCGATCTCACTATCGGTCTCACAATCGATCTCACTATCGATCTCACAATCGATCTCACAATCGATTTCGTCATCGGTCTCACTATCGTTTTCGCACCAGCGGGACACCGAGACACCGGCGGGACACCGGCGGGACACCGGCGGGACACCGCGGGCCACCGCTTGCCGAAGGGAGAATGATTTGGTCTGGCCGGAGCCCAGCCACAAGCGGGACACCGGCGGGACACCGGCGGGACACCGCGGGCCACCGCTTGCTGGAGGGAGAATCATTTGGTCCGGCCGCGCCTCAGCCACAGGAGACTTTCCTCTCGCCCGCCCACGCAGATTCGCCTCGCCCGCACGCACCGTGCGTGCGGGCGAGGCGAATCTGGGGGTCGGGCGCAGGGTCCCGGCAATGATGTTTTTTAAAGCCATGAATGGGCGATACATCCTCGATTGCTGTGTTCGGCGGGGGAGCTAATTGAAGCCCCCCGCCTGCACCCGCGCGCGAGACTTGAGGGGAAAGGAAGCAAGTGGGCGGGGGGCTCGGGAAAGGCGACGAAGGCAACGTGCGCTAAGGGCGCAAAAAGAAAAGGCTGGAACGCACGAGAGCGGTCAGATGAGTGTCGAAATCTGCCCAGCCAATCTGACATGCGGAACACTGCGCCTCAGTTTTGGGGATGTGAAGGCCAGGGCAAAATGTGAATTCACATTGTGGGGAAAAGCAAAATGTGAATTCACATTTTGGGAGAAAGGAAAATGTGAATTCACATTTTGGGAAAAACGAAAATGTGAATTCACATTTTGGAATTTTGAGTAGGATTCTTTATGAAGGGGCCAGAATGTGAATTCACATTTTGGGAAAAAGGAAAATGTGAATTCACATTTTGGGAAAAAGGAAAATGTGAATTCACATTTTGGGAGAATCGCGGGGCCCATTCCAAATCTGTCTTGGGGGTCGAGAAGTCATCGTTTGGGAACATACGCGATCATCAACCGCACAATCAAGACACACTTGCACTCCACTTCGCCGACCCACACGCAATATGCAAGAACGCCCGCACGCATGAACGATAATGGATGGACGGCGCGTGTGCCCGCGCGGGCAACGCGCGGGCACGAATGACTGGCCATCAATGACCGCCAGCATTGGATGCCAATCGTACCCGATCACATACATGAACGATACATTGAGCATACATGGGCCATTCAGCCCCCATTGAAGACCCCCTGTTGCAGACCCCCTCTTTCACCCTCCAAGCACGGCACGCACGAACACGAAACAGAAACCGATTTCCCGGTGGGGGGTTCTCCGTTCCAGTAAGATCTCACCCCCCAACCTCCGATACATGTGTATATATATATATATATACATATACAAGACTGCATTGGCGCTGCGCGCCATGCACCTTGGTCCTTTGAATTCTGCACGCAAGCGGAATGCGTGCGTGCGTACATGCGCGCATGCATGTATACACGCGCACGTGCATGTACGTTCCGTATAAGTGTATAGGTGTATACAATATACTTACATTGTTGCATGTGTGTATACAGCGTACATATGTACATATAAATGTATGCGTGTAAGGGTATGAACATGCATATGCAACTCTTACGGAGCATCCTCGGGCATCTTCGCTGCATGCCACGAGACCCTCAACGACTGGTTCACAATGTGAAATGTCGCAAAATCAATGAAGGTTGGCATTCGGAAACATCGTGGGGGTGTTTTCGGGGCCCTCGTGGGCCGTTTTGGCGCCTTCATGAGCCGTCCTGGGGCCTTCTTGGGCCGTCTTGGGGAGCTTGGGCCCGCTGGAGCCCCCTTTGGACCCATCTTGGGCACTTCCGGGGACCTCCCATGGCCATTTTGGGTCTGTGCTGGGAGCCCTTTGGGGGCCTCTTGATTCCATTATGGGCTGTCTTGGAGCTCTCGGGGGCGATCGTGGGGCCTGGCTCGGCAGTCTTGAAGCTTTCTTGGGGGCCTTTTGGGGCGTCTTGAGGCGATCTCGGGGGCTTTGACACCGTCTTGAAAGCTGATGAAATCCGAAAGGCGAATACGTTGAAATTCTAAGTTTCACGAAGGGAATGGGACGATTTGTGTGGTTTGAAGGTCTCTTGGAAAGCTTTTTGGGGTGCCTTGGGGGTCTTTCTGTTGGCATTCGGAAACATCGTGGGGGTGTTTTCGGGGCCCTCGTGGGCCGTTTTGGCGCCTTCATGGGCCGTCCTGGGGCCTTCTTGGGCCGTCTTGGGGAGCTTGGGCCCGCTGGAGCCCCCTTTGGACCCATCTTGGGCACTTCCGGGGACCTCCCATGGCCCTTTTGGGTCTGTGCTGGGAGCCCTTGGGGGGCCTCTTGGTTCCATTATGGGCTGTCTTGGGGCTCTCGTGGGCGATCGTGGGGCCCGGCTCGGCCGTCTTGAAGCTTTCTTGGGGGCCTTTTGGGGCGTCTTGAGGCGATCTCGGGGGCTTTGACACCGTCTTGAAAGCTGATGAAATCCGAAAGGCGAATACGTTGAAATTCTAAGTTTCACGAATGGAATGGGACGATTTGTGTGGTTTGAAGGCTCTTGGAAAGCTTTTTGGGGTGCCTTGGGGGTCTTTCTGTTGGCATTCGGAAACATCGTGGGGGTGTTTTCGGGGCCCTCGTGGGCCGTTTTGGCGCCTTCATGGGCCGTCCTGGGGCCTTCTTGGGCCGTCTTGGGAAGCTTGGGCCCGCTGGAGCCCCCTTTGGACCCATCTTGGGCACTTCCGGGGACCTCCCATGGCCCTTTTGGGTCTGTGCTGGGAGCCCTTGGGGGGCCTCTTGGTTCCATTATGGGCTGTCTTGGGGCTCTCGTGGGCGATCGTGGGGCCCGGCTCGGCCGTCTTGAAGCTTTCTTGGGGGCCCTTTGGAGCGTCTTGAGGCGATCTCGGGGGCTTTGAAACTATCTTGAGAGCTGATGAAATCCGAAAGGCGAATATGCTAACATTGAAAGTTTTACGAAGGGAATGGGACGATTTGTGTGCTTTGAAGGCCCCTTGTAAAGCTTTTTGGGGTTCCTTGGGGGTCTTTTGGGCCGTCCTGACGCAATTCGAGTCCCTCTTGGAACGCTCTTGTGCTGTCTGGGGCCTCCTTTGAGCCTTTCTGATGACCCCTCGGATCGATCTGGGTCTGCTGGCAAGGCGTTTGTGGAGACCCGGATAGCCGGGTGACCTTTTCCAAGGACGTCGAAGGGAGCCCGAGAACCCCAGATCCCATGGGGTCAAGTTTTTTCGGGGGCTGAGGGTTTTTCCCCCCCACCCCCCCGGGCTTGTAAAAATATAGGAAGAGGAATATCGAATCGTATCGACCCGCATAGAAAAGAAGTCAGTTGAAAAACAAAAGCGAGCCGTATCTGTTCGTATCTGACATTGCTGACAAAACCTTGTAAACTCAACGTTCCTAGGACACCCATCGGAAGACACATCGAACATAGATTTGCAGGTATGTTTTCCAGTCTGGTGCATTTTTCATCCCGGATCTGCTTTTGACGGTCCCGGGGCCCAAAGCGGTCCACAAAGCCAGACAAAGATTAAAAAGAACCTCTCGAACCCGGAACTTGTTGCCGGAACCAGTGCGGGGCAACCTCAGACCCCCAGCCGGCTCCAAGGCTGACTCACCACGCGGCGTGGTCACCGCACCTTTTGGGGGCACCCGAAGGAGAGGGGGGGGGGGGCCGGAGGTGGGCGGGGGGCGCCCAGAGCGTCCTGCTCCATGCGCCGCAGCTCGCTGCCGCGGTTCCCGGTGACCTGCCGGCAGCCATGGAGGGCCCAAAGCTTTTTTACTCGATTCGGGGAGGACGCCTGGAAATTGGGTGCGGAACAAATTATCGTTGCTGGTCCTGGACTTTGGGCTCGGGCCACACGTTTGTCCAGAGACTTGGAGGAGCATACCCTAACTTACGTTCTCTGAACCCAACGATACGGAGCCTCTGTGGAATGAGTGCACAACATTTTCTTGACTCCACGGTGCCTCTTTGTTGTGCTGGTGCGGACAGTGGGCGCAACGTTCAACAGCAAATGTTGTCCAAAGTCGGCAGCGGCCGCTGCTGGGCGGGCGACGTTTGTTTCAGATGGAGCAAGCCCGCTGTGATGCCGACAGCGGGTGCAATGCCGAGCAGACACAATTTTCTCATTTTTCGGCGATGCCCCAAATTATCCGGTGGGGGGACGGGAGGGACATGCCAGCTGATAACCGGACCTTTCCGCTTTGGGCAACACCACTTGTGCCCACGCGCAACGTACGTACCCCCTTCAGACCTGCGCAACCGACAAATTCAGGTTATCTGGGGGAAGAAAGGGGAGGGGGCCAGGATACATTTTTTCGGAGGTCCGCGCAGACCTCCGAAAATGTGTGTGATTGCTAAACGGTGTTATTCGCTCGACCACCGCGAGCCAGCCACCAGAGCGCCGCTTAATCATTTTCCAGCATCACCCCGCACAGTACGCGCAAATGGAAGAAACCAGACTGCATATACACAATTTTTCTGGGGTCCGCGCGGCTTTCTGCACTACCCTGAAAGGGTAACGCGGCTCTCGCGCGCGATCCGTCCCCCCGCGCCCTCCGATTTCAATGTTCGCGCAGGCGCCGCATGATCCGATTTTCCCGTCGTCGGCCGCGGCTGATACAACCTTGAGATCGGGGGTCCGGGTGGGTGGGGGGGCCCTGATCATTCGATGCCCGAGTCCTCTGGTCGCGACCCGCGAGGTCGGTCACCACCGAGTTTGCCTCAAATTCTGGTATCGGTCGTGACCGACTTGCCTCAGGATCGGCCGCGATCGGCCGATCCAGTGATCTGGGCAGGCCGACCAAGCGGCGTGGTGCATACGGTCGGGAACTCTTGCCGAGCGTATCGCGGCGGCGGCCCCGGCAATACGGTAGGTTCGCGCGGCGTCGGCGCGCGCAGAGGTTTTTGACACCGTGTCGATTGTTCAACCTTGCATCGATCGCGGCTCCGATCGTTCAAGGTTGAATTCAGCCGGGTCCAGTGGCGTTACCGCGTCCCTCGGTGCTTCCGCGTCGCAGAACTCAACCTTGAACGCCTTCGCTGGCGTCGCCGGCGCGCCATCGCCGCGCGAACCTACCGTACGCGGTATGTGCTGCGAGTGGATAGCGTGTGTCGCTCCGCTCCGCGGGGCGGGAGGCCGTGGCACAGCTCGGGACGTGGACTCCTCGGGACCGGGCCGTGGACAGCGTACCGCACCGAAGCGTGGTGGGCCAGCACCGTCGCCGCGACACGCTACCCTAAAATGTTTTAGGGTTTAGGGTTTCCTCCTCCTCCTCCTCCTCCTCCTCCTCCTCCGCTTCCTCCTCCTCCTCCTCCTCCTCCTCCTCCTCCTCTGCCTACTCCCCCTCCTCCTCCTCCTCGTTACGTCGTGCCACCCCGGACATCCTCCGATCTGCTTTTTTTTCGATCCGCGGCCCAAAGGAGTTCCCGACCCCTTCCCTGTGGGTGCTTCTTGTCTTCCCAGATCCATATTCGATGGTCCCCGGGCCCGGTAAGGCGCCCCGGAGGCCGCAATCGACAAAAGACCGCCAGATTGATATGAGAACAAAAGGTACCGATACCGCTACTCCCCGGACCTCTCCTGGGGTGCACTAACCGACCAGAGTTTCGAGGCGAATCCAGCGGTGACGACGAGGACCTCCCAAGAGGCCCAAACAGGGGGACCCCTTCCTCTTCTGAATCGGAAAATCATATCCCCAGAGGTCTGGACCTCCGACGCTTCCCCGCCAGGGCATCGCGGAGGGGGGGGGAGGTGATGAGCCGAACTCTATACACCGACGCTTTTCCCGGCCCGCACTCAAACTTGCGCAGGAGAGCGGATCCTGGTGTATACGGGGTCCTGGTGCACACATCTTCGTGCTCCCCCAGGAATATCTGGAAGCAAGTATACACCACACCACCCCGACCTTGCCTCCAAATCTGATAAAAATCCGGGGATTGAAAAAAAAACGTTTTTTTTTTATTCGCGGGTCGAGAGCGCACCTCTTCCGGCCGAAGCTAAGCGGGCCGCGCGAAGCTTGAATTAACGAGGGGGCGGGATTGAAAAAAACAGCCCGCCACTGGAAATGTATACGGCAGGTTCGTGTCGTGCCGACCCCAGCGCTGGTTTTTGACACCGCAGGGATCGTTCAACCTTGAACGATCGGCCGCTGCCGCAACGTCCGATCGCTCAACATCGATCGAGTCTGGGTCGCCGGCGGCATTCAACCTTGAACGCCCGCGCTGGGGTCGCCGCTGGTCGACACGACGCAAACCTACCGTATGCTCCAGGTTCCGAGAGGGGGCGGCGAGCAGAGGGGCCGGGCCGACCATGGCCGCCGCGCGCGTGGCCAAGAGATGGCCCCGGGCCGGGAGGCAGGCCTCGCTGCTGGCAGCGGTGCAGGGAGGTGCGCCACAGGTGGGGCGCACGGGGCCGGGGCCGGAGCTCCGCAGGAGGGAGCGTTGTGGATGCCATGGCAATGGACACCCTAACAGTCCGATCATCAGATTTAACATGTGCTGTAAACGTCGGGCAAATGTTCAAACATGTCGAGAACATGCTCTTTACATGTTTAGGACATGCTCAAGCCATGCTTTAGACATCTGGAAACGATTTGGCAACAGGCTTTCTCTCCATCGATCGTCGTCCACAAAGGGAGCGCGGCCGATTCCGAAAACCCGGCACCCCGCAAAGACCCGAGTCGGTTGCACCTCACTGGCCCGCGGGGGCCTCATGGATAAGGCGTCGGCACCCCCCAGCCGGAGCTTCCAGCTTCGAGTCCTGGGCGGACCACTTGATGGCGCGCACGGGGGCGCCCGAGGCCGCGCGGGCCGGGCACTCCCTTGCGCGATCCTTGCGCGAGAGTCGTGCGGCATCGCGGGGGAGGCCGATCTTTACAGTGGACCTGTGATGGAAGGGAAGGTCGTCCATCCTCACCATGCGGGTTTACTGTACTTCCGCCAGCCTCCGCCGGCCTTCTGTCGCCTCCCACAGGAGGGGGCGGCTTCGTTCCGCCGCCTTTCGGCGGCGAGCGAGGGGGGGGGAAATGAAAAAGAGAAGGCCTTCACAGAAGGCGGCGGGGCTTCTCAGAAGCCCCCGCACCTTCGGAGAAGTTTTCTCTATGTTCGGGGAGGCCCAGAAAACTTCTCAGAAGGCCAAGGGCCTTCTGAGCCTTCTGAGGAGAAGGAGGAGGAGGAGGAGGAGGAGGAGAAGGAGGAGGAGTGGGAGGAGAGGGAGGAGGCGGAGGAGGGGGAGGAGGAGGAGGGGAGGGAGGAGAGGAGGAGGAGGGAGGAGGAGGAGGAGAGGAGGAGGAGGAGGAGGAGGAGGAGGAGGAGGAGGAGGAGAAGGAGGAGGAGGAGGAGGAGGAGAAAAGGCCCGCCCCTTCTCACTGCCCCCTGGGCTCGCCGCCGACTGGTGAGGCCGATTCCTGCATCCGCCAGCATCCGCCGCGGCCTCGCTCCGCCGCCTTGCGCCGCCTCCCGCCGACCGAGTGAAGAGAGATGGCGGCCGAGCCTGGGGGGCAAGTGAGAGGGAAAAGGCCTTCTCCCCTGAGATCCTGGCGACTCAATTTTTTCCAGCAGAGCGTTCTCGCTCAATTTCGGGCCCCGGGGCCCTCACAGATCGATCTGGCGTGAAAAATGATGCAGGAAGATGGGGTCTGGGTGTCTGGTCGTGGTTTTTGCGACATCGCATTTCTCTTGCAACGTCAGATTTCAGGGTCCGAATGCGCGGAAGTCCCCCGGCCTTCTGAGAAGCTGTCTGGGCCTTCCCGAGGACACAGAACGCTCCCCAGAAGGCGCGAGGGCTTCTCAGAAGCCCCATTGCCTTCTGAGAGGGCCTTCTCCTTCCCACGTCCTCACCTCGCTCGCCGCCGAGAAGAGATGGCAGCTCCTTAGATGCTCGAAGGGCATGCCCTTTCTGGAGCGCCTCGCACAGCTGAAGGGCATTTGGGGCCGGACGGCAGGCGGCGGGGGGAGGGGAGGGCCGGGGCGGCGGAGGGGAGCGCCGGGAGGCGGCGGCCCCCTTCCCCTCCTCGCCCTCCCCCTCCTCCCTCTCCTCGCCCTCCCTTCTTTCTCCCTCCTCCCTCCCTCCTCCCTCCTCTGCCCCTCCTGCACGGGCAATGCGGGGTGGTGAGGCCCACCTTGGGCTCGGGGGGGTGGGGGGCTGGTTTTCGGGTCGTTCATCAGGGCAGGCCGGGGCACCAACACATTGCTGAGGCTCGCCGTGGTCAGAGAAGCCCCTTCGTGCCTTGATTGGCGTTCCTCCTGTTGACACGCTGACTGCATGGATTGGGAGAGGAGGTGGGAAGGGGAGGATCACCCGTGGGGCATGGGGTGAATATCAGATGGTCAAAGCGGAACGCTGAGAGGGGGCTGGAGTGGGAAGGGATGAAAGCAGGAAGGAAGGAGGCTCGCGAGAGGTAAGCGTAGGGATGGGCCGCCTTGACACGCATGCGCATGCCGCGAACAGTGCACGTTTTCTTGCAGGGATGCGGGGGCCTCTCGGGGAGATCTACCCTACAACAAGGCAGGTAGTCACATCAACCCAGACACATGTGTCGGCGCTCGGGTAAGCAAGAAGCTGGAGGTGCCGCGCGACATCGTTGATTGTATTTCGCACCGCCCAAGCCCCCCCAAAGTGCGTCCCTCCCAACCCCCGTCGACCCAGCCCTTGCAGTTGGAGGGGATGTGCACTTCTGTCACGTCGTCCCGGTCCTTTATGTCCGAGATTGTCACGCTGCCTGCCCGCCATCGTACGGGGACCGGCGTCGATCACGACAGCGTCCACGCCCAGCATCCAGATTGCTCGCGCCTGCCTAAACGAAGCACGTGAGTGCTCCCCCTTCTAAGACGAAGGCAAGGTGATAATTAACTCGGATGAGGATGAACCGAGCATCTCTCTGAGAGCTGGCTGTTCTAGAGAAGGTATGGAGCACCGCGGCCGATCACAAGTGCTCCAGAACGACCTCTGCCCAGGACACTCTTCCCGTCCTCTATGTTTGTTCACGTTGAGCAGACTCTAAGGCCTATGTCTGTAGCATTCCCTTCTCTGCAGCAGAAAATCTGAGAATGCGGCAATCAGAAACAACACCTGAATGCAGACTGAGCATAGCCGGATAAAGACACTGAGAAGTGTCCCTCCTCCTCCTCGTCCTCCTCCTCATGCTTCCGGTTACACGGGTAAAATTAGGTCAACAAGGCCTTGCGAGCGCGAGGCACAAGAACTAGGACTCCGTGTTCAAGCAACTCAGAGCATGGGCGGAACACTCGATTCGCATATCGCAGACCCAAGGGGGCCACAAAACGTGGAACGAACGGCTGATGGATTGGAGATCGTGTGCTGCGGCAATCTCGGAAGCGGTAGTCTGACATTATGTTAGAGGCTAGCCTCGCACTGCAGCATTCGCTCCCACGCACCGGCCGCACGCAACATCGTGCTTGTGAATATTTGCATGGTCTGTCCAAGCAACCCGGGCACCATCAAGTTCCCAGCTGGCACGGTCGACTAAGAGAACTCTCTGTCTGTTCCTCCTCCTTCTCGTTTTCCTCCTCCTCCTCCTCCTCCTCCTCCTCCTCCTCCTCCTCCTCCTCTCGTGCACCTGTACCCTTGGGGAATACGCACCCTGGTGCCACTCCACAGTGAGGATAACGGCGTCGATCTGGCTTCTCCCTTCGATTCCTTCTCGAACTCTTCCTCATCCTCCTTAGCTACCTCCCTGCCTCCTCTCTCTTCCTCCTCTCTCCTCCTTCTCATCTCCTCCTCCCTCCTCCGTCCCTGCTTCCTCCATGTCTCCCTCCTCCCAGATCCCTTGTCACCCCTCATGTCTGTTTTCCTTCTCCCCTAGGATCTCCAAGCAGCCCCTGCGCAGAACCTCCTCAACCTTCCTCACCTCTGTCCCTTCCGCCTCCTCCTCCTCCTCCTCCTCCTGCTCCTCCTCCTTCTCCTCCTCCTTCTCCTCATCCATCTCCTCCTCTTCCGTCCCGCTCTCCTCCGTGCTCCACTCCTGCTTCGTCCCGCCACCCTCCCTCCTGAGACAGAGCAGGAGGAGAGAGAGAGAGAGAGGAAGCAGGGTAAAGAAGGAAGGGAGGACGAGGAGAAAGATGGAGAGGAGGGTAACGAGCAGGGGGGAGAGGAGGAGGGAAAGACAGATACGCAGGGAGGCGGAGGAGGAGGAGGAGGAGAAGAGGAGGGGAAGGAGGAGTGGTCCATTCAGTGTGGGTTGAAGGAGGAGTTGGTTCCCTGCTCCCCACATGGTTCGACTGTTTCCCGCTGGTGCGCACCACAGGGATGAGGATGTCGAGCGGAGGACAACGCCGACGAGGAAGGGAAAATGAGGAAGGGGGAGCCAGTCCCCTCCTCGGCGCTGCTGCAACAACCACTGGATGAACTCCTGGCGGTGAACAAGGAGATCCAACTGGAACCAAACCGAACTTGACCCTGCCAACAGTAGCACCAGCAACAGAACTTGCGCGACTGACAGCAAGAACAATATCCGTAGGAATAACGCTACGGATGACATCCGGATAAGTATACGCTACTGATATGATCAGGATCCGCAACGGTCGCAATAGTGGTAGTGGCAATCGTTTCAATAGTCATGAGTCATGGCAGCGACGCTGATGGCAGCGGTGGCACCAGTTTTTTAAGCCACGATGATAGCAGAAACGGCAATACAGGCACAAGGCAGAGGAGGGAGTGTTCGCGATGGCAGCCGGCGGGGACGGGGACCGCAGCCGGCGATGCGCAGCGGATGAGGGCAATGGCATGATCAGCAATGAACGGACCCCAGATCCTTTGGGAGACATGCTGCTATCCCTGATGTAAAGAAGGGACCTCAGTGTGGCTACGCCCTGGGTTTTTTTGGGGGACCCTTAGGGAGGCCGGGCGGCGACCGCGCGGCCAGAACACTCCCAGCCGTCGAGCGGCAGCGGTCGCTGCGAGGACGGAGCGGGGACCACAGCCAGCGAGGCGAGCTCCCGGTGCCCCAGGGCGGCGGGCTGGACGGAGACAGCCTGGGGCCTGATGGTCGGCGAGGCGGAGGCAGCAGTCGGCGAGGCAAGCTCTCAAATTTGTTCACGTAGGCAATTCCATCGGCATGGTGCTGGCTCACGCGCGTGCCGTTCGCGTCATGTGCAGAGTGAGGAGAGATCGCGATGCAGATCCGCAGCCCCAATTCAAAGGGGTGGAGGCCGTTGCTGCACATGAAGATTGCACCTGACGGCAACTGGCGAGACGGAGATCCAGGCAATTTCCAGCGCCTCCAAGATGCCCACCGTCGCACCCAAACAGCCCAGGCGGGCCTTTCAGGCGACCGAGATGGCCCAAGATAACATCATATTGGATCCAACTGCTCCCGCGAAGACCCCACGGGGCATCCAAGGGGGCCCAAGAGGTGCCTAAGCAGCCTGCGATGAGCATCCAAAATGCTCCTCCCAAAGAAGCAACACGCAAAAGGCCAAACGGCTTCAATGCACACCTCAGAAGATTAGGTTTAACGAACTCTCCTGCCAGATTCATCCATCAATGCCCCCCCAAATGATCGGTGTTGTCGGTGGCCCTGATGGATTGCACTCCGACCGCAGTCTCCCCCATGCGTGTCAACTTTGAATTTTGGGGAGGGGGAGTGCCCACTAAGAATTACCCCTGTCGCATGTCGGCGACTCCGAATGGCGCTGCTTGCAAAGGGTGTGGCACACTGAGGGGCGGGCGAGAATCTCGACGGAGCCCTTCGCCGCCCCCGGAAGCAACCCGACGAGGCCAGTGTCGTGCCCCCCCGGCCCCAACAGCGCCGATCGCAAACCACACCCCAGCGTAAACATACCTCGTGCAGTCGCCGCGTATGGCTTCAAGACGGCTATACAGATCCCCAAGGCGCGCTCCACGTCGTCCCGACGAGGCTTCACGGCACCGTTCCTCAAACAGATGCTCGACGATAGCCATCCCGACAGATCGAAGCATCAACAAAAGCACCCCCCAGAACCAGCACGCGAGGCCACGAGACGCAGGAGCCCCTACGGTCGGGGACTTTTGCGCGGCGTGTCGCCGCGGCGGCCCTGGCGGCGCACTGTGTCCTGCGAGCGGGCAGCGCGCCGCTCCACTCCGCGGGGCGGGGAAGCTGGGAAAGGCTCGGCACGCGGATGCCCTGGGACCGCGAAGTGTCGATAGCGTTAGGTCGGGCATGTCCTCCTACAGGCGGATTTAGGAGGACAAATAGCAAATAATCAAAAGCAATGCGAAACATTGACAAACATAGTAAGAAAAATGTCCCCAGACTATTGTTTGACTATTCTTGAATACTACTCCCGTGAAGGGACACGCCCGACTCAAGGATAGCGTGTCGCGCCGAGGCGTGGTGGGCCAGCACCGGCGGAGCGACACGTTGTCCCACAGTTCCCGACCATAGGGCGAGAGGCCACGAGATGCAGGAGCCTGTAGGCCCCTCGCCAGAGCCACCAACCCCACCCCCCCAGACAGAGCCAAACCGCCTCAGGGGAGCCGGGGGAAGCGGGGGCCGAGGGGCGGGTTTGTGGCGGCCGTCCACTCTGCCTCCGTCGGCAGGGCGCCGAGCATCCAAGAAGAGGCGCTGGTTGCGGACAGCTCGCGCTGACATGCGATCGGGCACATCGCAGTCGAGGAGAACGTGCCCTGCGACTCCGGTGCTGCAGAAGCCACAGCGCACGCACAACACAACCTGCCCAAGGGACACCCAACAACTATGCTTAAGTCGGGCCTGTCCCCCTACAGGGGGATTGTCGACGAAAAATAAAACATACCCCAAAAATGCACCAAACATGTAAAAAAATATTCCGAAAATAGTCCCCTGACAATTTTGTTTTAGTATTTTTTGACTATTTTTGGTGTTTTTTTATTTTTCGTCGAAAATGCCCCTGTAGGGGGACAGTCCCGACATAAAACTATGCCCTCGAGCCGCTTCAGGGCCAACGATGCCACTCCGAGTGAGGACAGTCGCTGGCGTAGTGGTCTGAGAACGCGACGGGGCGGCCCTGCTGGCCGGCTCTCATCCGCTGCACGGAAGCATGGCCATCCCGAGGTGCAGGACAATCCCGAGGTGGCACAGGACCCTCTAGGGCTGAGAACGGGCGCACAGACATTGGAGGGCAGGCGTGGCGGAAAGGCGATGACAAGGATCAGCGAAACCCTGAACAAAAAGCCCCACAAAACGTCAGAGGAACTTGGAAGCCTTTGAAAACATCCTCCTCCTTCTTCCTCCACCTCCTCCTTCGTCTCTCCTCCTCCGTCGTCCTCCTCCCTGTCGCTTGGACGGCTGAGAGTTGAAACCTCGTCGCCAGGAGGGGTGCGCGCTAATGCGGCATGGCGGGGCCATGTCTCAACAGAGGCCGTGCTGCCTAGTGCGGAGTGGTTGCGCTGTGTCGTGGGCGGGTGCTCTGAATAGCCTTCGGGGCAAGCCACATGTATCAACATGTGTCCGTTCTCCTCCCCGGCCCGCCTCCTCCTCTCCTACTCTTCGTATTTCTAGACCCGCGGTCCCACGACCAGACCTAAATTAGATCTGGTGCCCACCAGCGCAAGGCGTGGCACCCAACTTGTCTCGTCCTCCTCCTCTTCCCTCCTCCTCCTCCTGCTCCTCCTCCTCTCCTCCTCCTCCTCCTCCTCCTCCTCCTCCCCCTCCTCCTCCTTCTCCTCCTCCTCCTCCTCCTCCTCCTCCTCCTCCTCCTCCCCCTCCTCCTCCTCGTCCTCCTCCTCTGATTCCTCTGGTTCCTTAGAAAGGGGCAGGCTGCTCCGCAATCTAGCCTCTTCCCTGACGAGGGATGAAAACTAGGCTTGAACCCAGGGCCCGCCGGGAAGAAAGAAAGCAGAGAGGCCTGGCGCGGGCCTGGACACCTGGAGTTTAAGGACGCGCGGCCCTGGGGACGGGAAAAGGGAGGCCCCAGACCTGCGCGCCAGCCTGGCCGCGTCTCGGCCCTTCCTGACCAGGGGGATGCAGGAGGAGGAGGAGGAGGAGGAGGAGGAGGGGGAGGAGGAGGAGGAGATAGAGGAGAAATGCGCAGACGAAGACGGGCAAAGGATGGGAAGGCTGATGCTGCTGCTGATGATGATGGTGATGATGATGGTGGTGGAGATGATGCTGATGGTGACGATCATGATGATGATGATGCTGATGCTGATGATGATGATGCTGATGATGATGATGATGATGGTGGTGATGGTGGTGATGCTGATGCTGGCGATGATGATGATGCTGATGATGATGGTGATGATTATGATGCTGATGATGATGATGGTGATGATGGTGATGCTGATTATGACACTTGGGAATGATGATGGTGATGATGCTGCGGATGACAATCATGATGAGGATGATGACGCTGATGATGAGGAGGATGATGATAATGATGGCACTGATGATGCTGATGAGGGTGAGGATGAGGATGACTACGCTGATGGTGGTGATGATGATGCTGATGACGATGACAATGACGACGACGATGATGATGGTGATGATGATGATGATGCTGATGCTGATGACGATGACGATGCTGATGATGATGCTGATGATGGTGATGCTGATGATGAGGTCAATGATGATATGCTGCTGCTGGTGATGAGTGCGATGGTGTTGGTGATGATGATGATGAGGAGGCGGAGGAGGGATAGGGAGAGGAGGAGGAGGGGGAGGAGAAGGAGGAGGATGAGGAGGAGGAGAAGGATGAGGAGAAGGAGAAGGAGGAGGAGGAGGATTGAGCGGGAGGGAGAGGAGAAGTATCGCTCTCTTTCCCTGTGTCAGCAAAGGCGCGGGCGGCATCCTTGCAGCGGCGCCGCTCCGCCAGCGTCCCGGCGATGAACGCCACGTGCCCGACGTACCTCGCTTGCGCTCCCCAGGAGGGAGGCCGATGGGAAGGAGGAGGAGTAGGAGGAGGAGGAGAAGGACGAGGAGGAGGAGGAGGAGGAGGAGGAGGAGGAGGAGGAGGAGGAGGAGAGAGACAGAGAGAACGAGGAGGAGGAGGCGGAGGAAAAGGGGAAGTCGGAGCGAGAGGAGGGAGAGGATGTTGGAAGGAGGAGGAGGAAGAGGAGGAGGATGAGGAGAGAAAGAGAGAGAGAGAGAGGGAGAGAATCAGGAGGAGACGGAGGAAGAGGGGGAGTCGGAGTGAGAGGAGGGAGAGGAGGAGGGAAGGAGGAGGAGGAGGAGGAAGAGGCCCGCAAGAGCTGCAGCAGGATCGAGGATCATGTGGGGGGTCCCTCTGGGCCCCCCTCCATAGCAGGTGAACAGGCAACCGGGGCAGAAGAGGCCGAGGCGGAGGAGGAGGAGGAGGGCCCGAGGCTCCCTCGCGTCGAGAAAAGGCCACGACCGCAGGCCCGGCCCCTCGGGGGGCCCTCGCCGAGCCGCGGTGCCGTCCAGAAGCGGCTCGGGAGGAGGAGCCGCTCCGTGGCGGGGAGGGGGTCGAGAGGACCCCGGCGCGCGGAGCCTCGAAGACACCAGGCCGTCGGAGGCCCGAGGCGCCGTTGCCCCGTCCCCGGCCCAGCAGGGCCCTCGCGTGTCGACAAGGGCTCGGCACGTGGCGTCGTAACATTTTGGCGTCCTGCCCTGGTTTTCAGACTCCCCCCATGCCCGGCAGTAGGCATTTTGGATCAGGGTGGCGCTTACCGCGCCCCAGGCCCAGCAGCTTAGCACAGCGTCTGACTGCTGCTCTCCAGTAGTTCTGGAGAGACCCGAGTCCAGTGGAGAAACATTCACATCTCTTTTGATCTCGTTGAATCAATTCTCAGAGAGAAGAAACGGGGTGTCGGGAGCCTCTGGTCAGGATCCCCACGACGTCTGGTCTCGGGGGAGCAGAACGAAGTGGAGTCCTCCGGGTCCCTCCCCCTGCCTCCTCTGCTCTTCGTCCTCCTCCCCCCCTTCGCCTCCTCCACAGGCCCCCGACGTCGTGAATTTCTGCCGTAGCGTGAACCTTTTGTCGAGGGGTCGACGTTGTGACACTTTCATGCCATCGGGGGTCGAGACCTCGAGTCGCGCCAGAGGTCATGGACCCCCCTCCTCCAGCCGACGGCGGCGGGCGCCCGAGTTGGCTCCTCTCCGGCAACGAGGCGACGCAGAGCGGAGCCGACGCCGCCGTCGTCGACGCCGCCACCCCCTGAGATCCGACGTCGCGAACAGAGTGCCACATCGTGAAAAGAACTCGGCTGGAGCTGTGGACCCCAGTCCTTCTGCGTATGTTTTCGAGCCAGATCGATCAGTGAGGGTCCTGAAACAGGGGATAGGTCGATCCCTATCCCAAGCTTCGTGGGGTTTTCGGGTGGACCCGAAGTTTTGGGCCCAGCCCCAGGATATACGAGGGGGGTCGTCCATCCTCGATAGGGGTGCGTCCGAATAGCCCCCTGGGGGTGTATCCCGAGGTTGCCCTCGTCGAAAAGGTCGGGGGCTGGGATAGAAACGCTGCCTGCGACCATGGGGCCCAGAAAACATGGCAGGATCGCCCGTAGCGACACAGCTGCGAGGCCCTGCTCTCCGTGCACACCGGCGACGTCGACGGCGACGGCGTCGCCGCGCGAAGCGCTGTGGCGACGCGCTGCGCCCTGGCGGCGCCTCTCTGCTGCCCCGTGCGGGCCCGAAATCGCTGCCGTTGGGTCCGGCGCGGTCGGCGGCCCCCCCCCTGGACTGAGGGGACGGGCAGGTGCCGACGCAGCTGCAGTCGGGCTGCTGAAACAAGGGACGCTACATGAGGAACGAAGCCCTCCGTGGCTTCAGAAACGCCTGGGTGCACGCGAGAAGGGCCGCAGGAACAACCACGGAAGGACGCGAGGAACATCGAGCCCCTTCCGAATCCAAACTGTTCCTAATTTCAGCGTCTTGGCTGTACTCCCGGGACCTCCCCGGGGGCCCGTGCTGGCCAGAACTTCGAGGCGACTCCAGCTCTGGCGACGAGGTCCTCCCGGGAGGCCCGAGAAGGCGAAAGCGAGGCAGGGGCAGCGGCACCTTGAGGGCCGAGGCTGCCAACAATAACAAGCATCGCGAAAGCTCAGGACCGGAGCCCTGGGCCCTGTCTTCCCGCGCCACTTTTCGAGCGGCGTCGAGCTGTGGGGGTCCCGCGGCCCGCAGCCGGACGACATCGCCCGGCGCAAGAAATCGAGACGCCAGGATCTCAGGGCCCCATGAAGGAGGCGAGGGCAGCGGCATCGCTACAGTCGGACCTCGGACCGAATAACATCCTTTTCGAGAACACGAGGCCCACCGCCGGCCACAACACACAGAGCATCCGAGGCTACACCCTGCCCAGGATACTGAGGTACCCTCCCCAGACCGACCTCCATCTTATGCCTCGGTCCGACTGAACCTGCTCTTCCAGGAGAGCCCAGAATCGAATCGATATGTCGAATCGGCGATTGAAATGAATCGGATCGGCGGAAATCGGCAGCCAAGTCGGGAGAAGTCGAATCGGCGGACATCGGCAAGCTAGTGGGCCGCCGTTGAGAAACCGGACCTCAAGTAGGAATCCAAAGCCGAATCGAATCGGATTCGGAAACCATCGAAATCGAATAGAATCGAATCGAAGGAATCGAAACGAGCCCTGCTACACCTTGGTCCGACTCTACCTGCTCCTCCTCTGATGGAGAGGCCCAGGCGGCTGGCGACCCGATCCGCTCTGGCAGAGCGCCCTATCGCTCCCGGAGGCCCCGAGGCGCGATCGCCACAGGCCTCCCAGATGGGGCCGAGTAGATTTCGGTCGGGCATGTCCTCCTGCAGGCGGATTGTGGGCGACCCGTGAACACTTGGCAGAAGCATCCAGAAATAGTACGAAAATAGTCGACAAGTCGTCCCTTTTTGAATTGTCCTCCCGTAGAGGTACAGGCCCGACTTTACGAGTAGATGGGTCGATGCATCACCCAAGCGTGCCGCGTGGTCGGTGCATCACCCATGCGTCAGAGATGCATCAGCCATGCAACAACGATGAATCGTCGATGCATCGGCGACGGCGGCGGCGCATCGGCGGCCCCAGCGCGGCGCAGACCAGGCTCCACATGGAGCCGCATCGCCTGTGCACCGGCGATGCGGAGCGATCCTCCGACCCCATCTACTCGGACCCCATCTGGGAGGCCTAGAATCAAGTCGGGCACGTCCCTCTACAGGAGGAATATTCAAGAATAGCAAGAACTTGGTCCGGGAACGTTTTTTGGGGAAACTTTTTGGAAACTTTTTCGTTTCCCTTCCACAGTCTACGTGTAGGAGGACACGCCCGACCTAAGCCTGGAATCACCGAGCCGGGCGCGATCGGCGGCCAGCCCCCCCCTCCCCCGGGAGGCTCGAGCGGCTGGCGGCTGGCGGTGCGCCCTGGCGGCGCTTCTGCTGCGCCGCCGGGGGGGCCCCGGATGCGCCACCGACTCGGGCGCGCGGCCGGCGGCCACACTAGAAGCCTCCTATAGATGGGGTCGGAGTAGATTTAGGTCGGGCGTGTCCTTCTACAGGATGATGTTTGACGAAAGTCGAAAAATACATTAAAACAATGTTTACAAACATGTCAAATCTAGTCGAAGAATCGTCCCCATATTATGATTTTTGGCTATGTTAGAATATTCCTCCTGTAGATGGACACGCCCGACTTAAGAGTAGGTGCGGTCGGAGGATCGCGCCGTATCGCCGACACATCGACGATGCATCGGCGATGCATCGGCGATGCACCGGCGATGCATCGTCGACGCGGGTGGTGCATCGGCGACGTCGGCGTGGAAATCGAGCTCAACATCGAGCCGCATCGCCAATGCGATGCGGCGCGATCCCCCGACCCCTTGTACTCGGACCCCATCTAGGAGGCCTAGACGCACCCCTTGGGGGCCCTGGGGCGCGACCTGCCACGGCCGCACGACTCGCGGGTGGACCCCAGACCACTTCGCGTCGTGAACAAAAAACACGACGGGAGGTTTTTCCCTATTTTCGGACTCTGGGGGCCCCTGCCGGGCCTCGGGACAGTCAAGAAACGACGCACGATGAAAAAAACCTGTCTCGGGGAATGGGTCTAGCCCTATGGGGGTCGACGTCATGAAAAAATCATGACGTCGGGAGTCCGGGACAGAACCCCTTTTGTAACCAGCCTTGAACTTGCTCCTATCCCGAAGAATGACACGCCAAAAGGCGAAGACAATCTTAGGAATGCGCCCTCAGAAACTGAAGGAACCCTTGAGGTCGGCATCGTGATAAGGCGATGCCCAACAAAGGGATAGGGATGCGTTCCAGGCTAGAAACTTGAGCAAAACACCCTTCAGTGGCTGCCAGGGGCACTCCACGCGCGCACTGCACCGCTTTCTGATATTTTTTTTTACGAGGAAAGGGGACGACCGCGACGCACCACATGTACTCTCCACACCGCCTGCCAGGCCCCACTGCACCGCTTTCTGAATGCACCGCTTTCTGAATGCACCGCAGGGGGGTAATAGGCCAACCGACGTCCAAAAACAATCAACACTTCAGGCGAAACGCACGGCCGACTGCGGACTGCACCGGCACACTCGAATGCCAGTGTCGAGTGAAGCGCTGCAGATTTCCTCAGTCGACTTTTCTGGGTGGGCATTCTCGCAATGCCCAAGTCACGACGGACCCCCGCCCGCGGCTGGGGAGCAAGGGCTTGAGGCGCGAGACCGAGCCCGAGATCCTGGCGTCGCAACTCCTCCACCTCCACCACGGGCGGATTTTTGCATGGCTTCGAGCCCCGAAGCCACGGGATCGACCTGGCTCCAAACATTGCAGCAAAAAGATAGCATCTAAGGCTCTGGTCGCGATTTTTCGAGATGCAGGGCGTTCGAGCCTCCCGAGCTTCTCCTCAGCCCTCCCTGGTCGGGTTCCCCCGCCTTTCCGCTCCTTTACTCCATGCCTGCATGGTTCCCTTCCTCCTGCTTCCTTCCGCCCGCGCTTCTCCCCAACCCTTCCCGCTTCCTCTCTCATTCGGCTCTCTGTCTCCTTCTCTCTGGTTCTTTCTGGCCAATCCAAAATTACCGCTCATGGCTGGGTCACTGCAAGATGGCGCCCGACGCCATCTCCAACTTCTTGCGCGTCGCCCCATCTTTCCCAAGCGCGTAGCTCACCTAGGGCCAGGGCTATGGTAGGCGGCGAAGAGAAACGAGGAGACGGCTAGGTGGAGAGGGGCAACGTGCAGCAAGCTCGTCGTGTTGCAAACTCAAACCCCACAAGCGTCAATGACGCATTTGGAAACCAATCAAGCTGGAAACTTGGCATACATCGATCGAATCGGAGACACGGATCATCCTGACAATGAAAGGGCCGATGGCGCAGAAGGCGAGACGCGATATCGCATGCATTAGCCAGCGTGGACCCCATACGGTGGGTTATTGTACTCTGGAGGTAGAAGCTGTCATGTGCAAAACTTTAAGTGTAAACCATGCCGTGCAAGCATTGCGTTGTGATCTCTGTGCTGTGAGCTATATGGTGCAAGCTATGTGGTGTAAGCTATGGTGTGCCACCAATGTGATGCCGACTGCATGGTGTGAGCCATGTCCTGCCAACTATAGAGCTACGTGGTGAAAAGGGAGCTGGTGTAATATATGTGCTGTTAGCTAGTTTGTCCATCGATGCGATTTGAACTATGTGGTGTGATTCATGTGTTGCAAGTCAAGCTATGTGGCGTAGTACTTGCTGTGGAAACTATGTGGCCACAACTAATTGGTGTGAGCTATGCGGTGTGAGCTTTGCGGTGCGAGCTATCTGGGTCACGGGGCGCCCGCGAGCGGGCACGGGCGCCAACGCGGCGAAACCTCCGTAAAACGACACAAGGCACGGGGCGCCCAATCGGCCACTACGGGTGGGCACGTGCACGGCACCGCGGCGAATCCTCGGGTGACCCACCCAAGGCACGGGGCGCACACGATCCGCCCACGAACGGTCAAAGGCGCTAGCGTGGTAAACGCCGGGGTGGCTGAGCTCTGCGCACAAAGTGGCGATGGAGGGGCAGCTATCATTACGTGTCAGCCAGCGTGGATTCCGAAGAATGCTGTTCTGGCCACATGTGCGGTGCAGTCGATGTTGTGCAACCTGTGTTGTGCAGTGCGAATGGTGCCACCTACGAGGCACAACATATGATGTGCAGTATATGTTGGTAAGCATATGCGGTGCAATCTGTGCTGTGCAATATTGGCTGCGCTTTCTATGTTGTATGTAGTGACTATATGATGGTGACACATATAAGGTGCAATATGTGCTATGCAATCTGTGTGGTGCATTCTATGGTGAAAGATGTGAAATGTAACCGATGTGATACAATCGAAGTGAAAACGGCCTATCTGGTGCAATTCACCAACGCTCAACTTAAATCGGTCAACCCCTGTGCTCGAGGAGTCATCCCACCCACCCACCCGGAACTTCTTTGCAAAACCTATGCGGAGGCGAATGCAATGAGTACTTGGGATGGCTGGTGCATCTCTGGGGCCGCGCCAGCCCGCGCATGCACGCGCGCGCAGCGGCCAGCTAGTTTGGCGCGACCGACGCGGCCGCGGTGGCGCTGACCGCTGGGCACATCTCAGTGGGCACTTCAGTGAAAGTCGGCGACATGGGCGGGCGCGGCATCATGGCAACGTCGAGAGCGGTAGACACGATGATGATAGCAGCGATGTTGGTGACGATGTTGACAACGACGACGGCACGGCCAGTGACGGCGCCGATGCTGATCACACCGGCGGCGATGACGGCGTCCTCGCGTCGGTGGTGAGGGTGTTCGAATGGGTTCGACATGCGCGCGCGGCCGACGCGCGAGAGTGGCCCGCATGGTGCCAGCACGCGCGCAAGGGCGTTCGAATGATGTCGACATGCGGCTAAAAAGGCCGGTTTGGCAAAATTCCATGCACATGTTGAGGATTTGTGAAAAAGCGAGCACAAGTTGTTTGTTGAAAAGTGCTGTTGCGAATTTGTTATTTTTGGTTTCGGGGCATTGGGTTTTGACATCCTTCTGCAACCATCTGATTTTGAGGGATTTCGGCATGCGCGCGCGACGACGTGTGTGCACTTCGCCACACTTTTGGCACAACGGATTTTTGAAAAGTGATGTTTGTTGATGAACGAATGCGCGCGCATAGCACTTTTTCGGAAGATGAAAAGGGGATCGCTGCCGGCCTAGCTGGGATGATACGAACTCAAATTCAAGATGGACGATGGGGCATAATCAAAAGTTCATTACAATACGGCAGGGGGGGCGGATAACCCCGTGGGGGGGTACAGTTTAATTTCTGTCAAGAAAGGAGAATCTAGGCTGTGCACCCTATGCTGTACAATGTATGCGGTGGGTGCGTTCTATGAGGTATAACATGCTGTGCTATTTGATGGAACCAAATATGAAGCACAGCATTCGTGGTACACTATGTTTGTGTACTATATGGTGTGCAGCCTATGCTATGCAATACGGAGTGCAAATATACCTGGTGCAACGCGTGTGATGCAATCAATATGGTGCCATTTATGTTGTGAGATCTATGTGGTGCTGTCTATGTGGTTAAATCTATGTTGTGCATGATCTGTGGGGCGGCCGCGGCGGCCGCACAGTCGCCAGACCGAAGACACTGCCCAGACGACGGGCGGCGACGAGGCGGCGACTGGGCGGTGACGGCGGCCACATAACCTCCAGACCGAAGACACGGCCCAAAAGACAGGCGGCGACGAGGCGGCGACGAGGCGGCGACGAGGCGGGGACGACGGACACATAGCCGCCAGACCGAAGAAACAGCCCAAATCCTTAGAACAAGCATGCAAACCCCTAAGTGCGAACACCGTTTCGGGAATGCCTAAACATGTCACATCTGTGTAAGCTGCAAAATCACTGCTCAGAATTTGCCGTGATTCGGCCACAACCTCAAATCTGAGCAATCCCTTCCAACATCTCAAGATGCTGTCCACACCCATGCATCCATTTCACAAGAAGGCCACGGCAGAGCGATGCGCATGTGCAGAGCGGTGCGCATGTGCACTAAGGCGTCGCCTCTTCATCTCGAAACAACATGCGGTCGGTGTCGAAACCCGGGAAGTCTGATGACTTCTCCTCCACCAATCACTGTCAGCCCGCCTCTTCTCGTACACCAGCGAGCGTTAACGCCGCAATGTGCCCTTTCCAAATCAAAACCAGACATGATGGCCCTGTGCTGACACACATCTGAAGACACTGTGCGCACACCTCCGCATTACAAATTGGCAACCACATGGGGAAGCCTTGAAACTCGGTGGCCAAGATTTTGAGTCCCAAACCTGCGTAGGATCCCCTCGCGGTTTGCACAATTGGAAAAAAGTCCGTCCCTGAAGATCGCTGGAGGCGTCCAGAGAAGTATCTAGAGGCCTCTGGATGCCCCCACATAATCGGAACACTTCAACACAACGATCCTGGACGACGAGAGGGGGGGATTTCCTAGAAGTTTAGCCAAATCCGCCTGTGGAACCGAACTATCTACGTGATCGAATCGAATGTCGCTCCCAGCCATCCTGGATCCTGGGGCTACTGAACCTGCCAAAGGCCATCCGATGGGCTCCCAAAGGCCACCACTGCTTTGCATGCATTCGCCTCGCGCGCAAGAGGTCCGGTAGGGGGGGACGGCCCTCTAAGAACTCAGAGTCATCTCGGAACCTCCTGCGTTCGAAGACTCTTTCCTGAAGCCTACGATCCCTTCAAAAAAAACGTCCTCTCTTGTTAAAATACCGCCACCCTTGCCCCACCACGCAGCGCACACCGCCAAATCTCACCCACCCGGACCCAACCTTGTACGTGGACGCTCGGAGACCGGAACGTGGATAGCGTCTCGCGCCGCAGCGTAGTGGGCCAGAACCAGCGGTGTCGCATTCCCAAAAGTTCCCCACCGTAGACATCCCACGCCGACTCAGCCCTGTCGCTTGAACGCTCTGTCAGGTGGGCCGCCAGCCTAACGATATTACAGATGATCGCGCCACGCCCGAACGCCTCGATCTCGCGCGCCCACGCACCACAAGTGATGCATCTCGGACCCCGGCGTCGACACAAGTGCAAGAACACGCCCAGAAAGGCGATGAGAGGGCGAAAAACTGCGAACCTCTTGGAAAGCATACCATGCACTCCCGCAGGCATCCCTGCTCCGGTCCCGGATGCCGCGCGTGAAGAACCCGGGGCTCTTGGTCTCGATGCCGCTCATAACCTCCCCAGTCTATCGGCGCCACTATCTCGACACCAGGAACGATTAGGAGGCAACTCCTGGGAGATCTTCGTCAGAAGGATTGAGGGCGATTAAGCCCGATACAAAAAACAAGTGAGCCAGATTAGGCCAGATTGCACATGGGATTGAGCAGGATTGAGCGGTATAAAACCAGATTCAACCAGATTCAGCAAGACTCAACGGGATTGAACGAGATTCGGCCAGTCTTCGGCCAGGGATTTACCAGCGCCGATTCGGAATCTACCTCCCAGGAATCGCACCCTTAAGGGGCGAGGTGGCCAAACAACGCTACCGCAGCCAATCCGACATCCCGACTCATCTGCAAGCCATGGAAACCGTTCCTGGGAGACGGGAGGCTCGAGTCTGGGTGGCTCGGACTTGCCCGACGGGGCCGCCAGGAAAATGACGGGCCCCCGGGGTGAAATTGGCGGCGCGCACAAGGGGGTGGAGGGAGGGGGTAGGGCTTCTTAGAAGGAGGCTTCTTCTTAGAAGGCGCCGGCCTTACATCTATAGGTAACGACCACGCCTTCTAAGAAGCAGGGGTGCTTCTAAGAAGCCCTCCCCCCTCCTCTCACCCACCTCTGCGCGTGGCCGATGAAATCTGGCGTGAGCTCCCGCTGCAAAGCACCGCACGAAGACTGGCCCGCCAACGATCACACCGGTGCCGTCGAGCAAAGGGCAGGCAAACCCGAGGTCTGGCAAGCTCGAGGTTGCCGCTTCCCCGAGAACTCCGATGGCGGCAGTGAGGACCTTGGCCTCCGGAGCATCCAGGAGCGGATCCTCACCGGAGGCTGAGTTCGCAGTTTCCGAGGAGAGGGTGGTGGCGGTGACAAAAAAGGGCAGTGGACTATGCGTACTGCCTGCCGTTCGCTGGGAACCTCCAGTGCCAGACTTCGAGGGAAGACATCCCCTCCCCTCAACAGCTTCGAATCGGCGAATCGGCCGCGACACGCTGACTTGGATCTGGCGTGTGTGCGCCAAATCCGCGGATCGGGGACGTTTGCGATGCCTCGATCGAAAGACGAAGTAGCCAGACTAGGTCTTTAGAACACCCTGGAAAAATACGGGAAACAAATTGTGAACCCGACGCCCTTCTTATTGACGGACTGGAGCCTGGCCAATGGTGGAAACTACGTGTTCCTCCGCGGCACCTGGAGGACCAGGAGGAGGAGGAAGAGGAGGAGGAGGAGGAGGAGGGGCCAGTTCTATTCAGTGCCGAGAGTAGTAGGGGGGGAGGGGGGCAAATCCCAGGACCTCCTGAGATCATCTCTCCTCCTCTCCCTCGCCCGTGCGGCCTGGGGCCGCGCACCAGACGCCCCCCGAAGCAATCCCCGGCGGGCCTCAGGTGGCCGCCCCCCGGAAACAGCCAAGCCCCAGCCCTCGGGCGCGGAGCTACAGTGGAGGCGAGTCCACAAGGAACCTTCCACGAGAAACCCAACCCTGAGACCCCAGGACGTCCATTGATGTTTGGCGTAGGGACGTCGCGCTTTTCATCGCAAAACCATCGAAACATAAGAAACCCAAGGCACCCTGGAGGCGAGCAGGGTGTTTATTGGCATTGGCTTCCACTGTAGAGGCCTCCTCGATGGGGTCCGAGTTGGCGGGGTCGGAGGATCGCGCCGCATCACCGACGCATCGGCGATGCATCGGCGACACATCGGCGATGCATCGGCGACGTCGGCGATGCCTCGGCGCCGTCGGCGTGGAGAAAGTCGGGCTCCACATCGAGCCGCATCGGCGATGCACCAGCCATGCGGCGCGATCCTCCGACCCCACCTAATTACTCGGACCCCATCTGGGAGGCCTGGAGGAGCGCGGAGCGCAGCGGCGCCGAACTGTTGAGACCGGCCTGGGCTACTCCTGGGACCACCCCGTCGGGGCTGCTGGTTGAGCAGGGACCGGCCGTCCCGGCATGACCGAAGACCTACCACGACATGTTCTCAGGATAGGAACAGCGTTCTTAGAACATGAGACCAGCGAACTGGTCTCAGCCAGACACGTTCTAAAAAAATGTCGTGCACTCCACAGAGGGTCCTGAGAACGGGACCCCCACGCTTTCATGAGCAGCCCCCCCCCGCCTTTCTGCCTTTCGCGCCCCACGGGCGTTCCTCCGCCCGGCGACGCGCCCGAGCGCCGCGGCCGTGAAGGGGCGCGCCCGAGAGCGCGCGAACGAGCGAACGGCGAGCGAGAGCAGGCGGCGGCAGCCAAGCTACCAGCGAAGCCAGCAGCGGGCAGGCGGCAGTCACCCCCCCTCATCCCTTCTCCTCCTGGGCGAGCGACCGTCCTGCCCCACCCTTCCCCCTTGCGACGACGACATGCAGAATCCCTCCCTCCCTTTCGCCAGACCTTCGGCGTCGCCGCGACGCTCCTCGCAGCGTGGACCCCCCAGAGGTCTCGACCCCTCCACAGGGACTGGCTCTTCGTCTTGAGCCGCTTCTTGACGGCGAGAGCCCCTGGAGGCCGACAGCTGTGAAATGCCTCCTTCTGGATTTGTTCAAAATGTCCCGACAACGCGTGCTTGTCCACCGAACCCCTTGAACACTGTCGTGGGAGCTGGACAAGAAAAACACACACACATCCCCCATATTGGCAGCGCGTAGAGGGGGGTAGGGGGAGGGGGACGGCTTCTCAAAAGGATGCTGCTTCTTAGAAGGCGCCGGCCCTACATCTACAGGCAAGGCCCGCGCCTTCTAAGAAGCCCGGGTGCTTCTGAAAACCTCCCTCCCTCCCCCTACCCGGACCCCTCTGCGCGCCGCCGAACAAAAGATCACCGCGCCAGAGGCACAGGAACAGCCGCTCCGCCCCCGGCGAAGGGTCACTCTTACGTGCGGCCGGCCCACTCTCCCTTCGGGCCTCCGGACCATCTCTCACATCATCTGCGAACGGATAGCTTCGATAACGGATTCTGGTCGTGTGGAATGTCGGTCGCGACAGGAGAGGGTCGAAGTTCGGTAACGAAGAGACGGCGCGTTGGGGTCCAGACGAATATTTCGAAGACGTCGACGGCTCACTCGCTACCGGAATTCGCAGCACAATTCGTGAACGAAAAACAGATCCGTATCCGCGGCTTCGCGGGCCAGTCCCCTAAGCCGCGACCCCGGCAGATACGGAGCGTTTTTTTGCGCAGATGCCCCCCCCCACGCGAAAGTCTCCGAGCGACCGCGCAAATCCGCGGGATCGCGCCCCGGAATCCAGACCGCGAGGGCGCGGATACGCACTTGTTTGCCGCTCGCGACAGGGGGCCGAATTTCGGTCGCGACAGGCTCGTTTGGGGCGTTGCCCGACATTTTCGTTGACGGGTGCGCTGGGCTCGGGCCCCCGGCGGCCGTGCGGGAGGGTCTGGGCTCCCCCAAAGAGAGCGCTCTCGGCGAGGCGCAGCTGCTGGAGCGAAGCATCCCCAGGCATGCGAGGCCTGCCTTGCTGTTTTTCCCTACAAGTCTGTGGTGTTGGGTCAAAGGTTTTGAAGAGACAGCGCCCCGCGTCTCACCTCCTCCAGCTGTCCCCTCCCTCCTACCCCTCCCCCTCCTCCCTCCTCCCTGCGTTTCACCCACCCAATCCAACGCTTCGTGGCCCCATAGGGGGCTCCACCGAAGGCCCCAGTGGCAGGGTCCGCATGCAGTTCCACCATCATTTCGGAGCACCCCTCACACATTTCGTGGCCCCATAGGGTGCTCCGCCCAAGGCCTCAGTGGCAGGGTCCGCATGCAGTTCCACCCTCATTTCGGAGCACCCCTCACACGTTTCGTGGCCCCATAGGGTGCTCCGCTCAAGGCCTCAGTGGCAGGGTCCGCATGCAGTTCCACCCCTTTCGGCGCACCCCTCACACGTTTTCGTGGCCCCATAGGGTGCTCCGCCCATGGCACCAGTGGCAGGGTCCGCATGCTGTTCCACCTCCCCATTGCGGCGCACCCCTCGCACGTTCCGCTGCCCCATAGGATGCTCCACCCATGGCACCAGTGGCAGGGTCCGCATGCAGTTCCACCTCATTTCGGCACACCCCTCACACGTTTCGTGGCCCCATAAGGTGCTCCACCGAAGGCCCCCGTGGCAGGGTCCGCATGCAGTTTCACTTCCATTTTGGCGCACCCCTCACACGTTTCGTGGCCCCAGAGAGTGTTCCACCCAGGGCCCCAGTGGCAGGTTCCGCATGCAGTTCCACCCTACACTTCGGCGCACCCCTTCCACGTTACGTGGCCACCAAAGGCCCTAGTGGCAACACCAGCACGTGGTTCCACCGTGCATTTCGCCGCACCTCTCACACGTTTCGTGGCCTCAAATGGGGCTGCACCGACGGCTCCGGTGGCAGCGTCCGCATGGCGTACACGTGCCAGTTTTGGCACACACGTCACACGCGTCGTGGCCCCAGAGAGAGGTTCACCGAGGACGATACCCAAAATTGCGTTACACACAGCTGCACATGGCTGGGTCCTTCGCCAAGATAATTTTCGATGCGCGGTCCCCGGAAATCCCGACCTTTCCCAAGGATGAGCAGGGATCGACCGTCCCAGCATTCCTATAGGCACGGTGAGGGCATTGGATAAGGAATCGTTGGATAAGGAAGCCAGGGTCTGGAAGCTGGCGGAATTCCAATCGTGAACTGACCATGGATATCACCGCCTTCCTCATCAGATAAGGAACCCCCCAGGGTCTGAAGCGTCCTGGCCACGTTCCTTCACGAACGCCCCCACCGTAGCTAAGCCAAGACGCTTCGCCACTGCTTGAGACCAGGGTCGGTTTTCATCCCGAGCAATTTTTTGACCGTCCCCCGGTCCGGCAAGGCCCCGAAACAGGCCGAAAACTACCAAACACCGTCCGTCGTGTTCTCCACGACATGAGCATGCCTGGGTCTGGAGTAGAGGCCTTCCAGATGGGGTTTGAGTAGATGGACTGGAGGTTCGCGCCGCATCGACGACGTCGGCATGGAGATTATTGGGCTCAACGTCGAACCGCATCTGCGCTTCATCGGGGATGCGGCGCACTCCTCCGACCCCATCTACTCGGACCGCGGCGCGATCCTCCGATCCGACTTACTCTGACCCCATCTGGGAGGCCTAATATGTCTGGGTCTGGAGGCAGGCGAACATCCGCGAGTCAACGGAAAAACCTTCGAAGGCGAGGACCTGTAATAGGACCCCGCCCCCGCCTTCTGTGGCAACTCACTGGAGCCTCCCGTGCCATCTTGCTGACTCTTGCGACCCGACGCCATTGACGCTGGTAGACGCGAATGGACGCACATCGACACTTAATTTGCGAGCGCTGAAAGTAAATCTGCGTTTTCTCATCGGTTACCAGACGCTGGCGTACACTTATTCGGCTGCGCGCAAGAGTGACCCTGGGTAAGAGTGACCTTTGGTGCACGGTTTTTGTTGGGGCGGCGGGGTGACCAAGCACAAGCGCGCAAGACGCTACTATCGCATCGCATTCGGCCATCAGGGGACCCCGTTGAGCCCGCACCAAAGGTCACTCCAGCGAAAGGTCACTCTTACGCCAACTCGAACCTATGCACTCTACAGACGGAGATGTGAGAACATGCAAGACTCCCTTGCCGCCTTCAGCTCGGAGCCGCGCCGCGGCCGCTCCGGCCCGAAGATGGCCAGCTTCTCGGTGCCACCGCGGCCGCGGCCCTTCTCCTTCCCGGGCACGGACACCGGGAAGGGGGGTGAGAGCAGGCGGGGGGGGGGGCTGGCGCCAGCGCCGGCGCGAGGAAGCGAAAGAAGCGGACGAGGAGGAGGAGGAGGAGGAGGAGGAGGAGGAGGAGGAGTACAGGAGGCGGAGGAGAGGAGGCTGCACCGGAGGCCCAATACAGGAGGAGGAGGGGCAGGAGGAGGCGAAGGAGACGGAGGCGGAGAAGGAGGAGGAGCCAATGCACCCCCTGAGAGTGAAGGCTCCTCTTCACGCCCTGGTGAGCGCGGATGGAGGAAGAGGAAGAGGAAGAGGAGGATAAGGAGGAGGAGGAAGAGGATGAAGAGGAAAAGGAGGAGGAAAAAGGAGGAGGAGGAAGAGGAGGAGGAGGAGGAGAAGGAGGAGGACGAGGAGGAGGACGAGGAGGAGGAGGAGGAGGAGGAAGAGGAGGAGGAGAAGGAGAAGGAGAGGGAGAGGGAGAAGGAGTGGGAGGATGGGGGAGCGTGGCCGAGGGAGGAGGAGGAAGAGGAGGAGGAGGGGGAAGAGGAGGAAGAGGAGGAGGAGGAGGGGGAAGAGGAGGAAGAGGAGGAGGAGGAGGAGGAGGAGGAGGAGGAGAAGGAGGAGGAGGAGGAGGAGGAAAACGAGGAGGAGGACTGGTCCCGCTGCCCAGCGCGCGCGGCCCAGCCTCACGCTCTCGGGGGGCCTGGGCTCCGCCTTGGGGGGCCCAGCCCCGCATCAGACGGGGCAGGAACGCCCTCAGACGGCCAAAGGGTCACCCAGGGAGTCTCAAGGAGGCCCCCAAGAGGTCCAAGGAAGCCCCCAGGAGGCCTACAAGAGGCCCTCAGGAAGCTCCCAGGAGGCCTCTTCCTCCTCCTCCTCCGTCCTCCCTCCCCTTCTCTTTTTCTCTCCCACCCGAGTTCCCCGAAGGGCTTCCACAACGGCTAGGGAACACATAGTCCGATAGCTTGGTCGAAATCTGGCCGTAACGTTTGTCCACATAGGCGCTTTCAAAAAAACAGGGGGGGTGATTTGCCGTAGGCGTCTTCGATATATTCAAGCATTGCAACAGACGTTGCTCCACACACACACACACAAACAGCACCCGCGATAATGCAAGAACTCACAATCTGGCTTCCACGCTGGGATACACTTAGATGTAACAGATCCCGTCATGGTGGGAGAAGCTCCGGATTGAATATTTCGGGTAAACGTTGTAATCCACCAGATCTTTCGAGACTGGCCCCCTCTGGCTGCAAGTCGGGCTGAATGAATACACCGCGCTGGCTGCCAAATCACCCGCTGCTTCCGCCCATCAGTTCGAAGGCCCCCGTCTGACTATGGCGAGCGAGGACTCGCACCAAGACTTGGCGCTCCGACGCCGCATTTTCTCGCGGGTCCTCGGATTCGTTCATGAAGAACATCAGAGTTCCCCACTCCTCCTCCATGACGCCGAGCGTGGCCCGGCGGTTCCCGGTGATGTAGCCTGGCGGCCATGGCGCGAGCGACGCGCTCGAGCCTGATAGGATGCCCGAGCTGCACGACGGAGAGCCATTGCAAAATAGCAGGCGCAGGAACTGCCGGACACGTCACGTGCTCATCAAGGCTTGCACCGAGTCGCAACGTGACAAGTTCCAGGCATATCTCTCTAGCCTCGAACATCTGTCAAACAACATGCCTGAGTTTACTCGGGGTGATATTGGAATCATCTTTCATACCTGGAACACTGAAGGCAAAGGGGTGGCACGCCAGCGTTGGAACCTTCGAGGACTCAGCCATGAAACAAAGCAACACGCATGCAGATGTGAGAGACAGTCGAAGTGATGTGTCAGGACAACTGCAATGCCGATCCTCTACCTCTTCCTGGTGAGGACGTCCCTGTATCCACTCATCAAGACCCATCAAACCTCATGTGGAACTTGGGAACCAGCCAGAGAAATTAAGTAGTGCCGAGTACAACGCTAACCTACAACAAACGAAGCAACACCCAAGCTAAGAAGCTGAAAACATAACACGAACGCTGATCTGACACCTCCAATTGAGAGAGAACAAGCTGAGCTGACCGATACAATCCGTAGGAATGTCGACAACAGTGCAGTCCTCCCATCCTTTGAAGCGGATGAAAACGCCACGCGCCTCTGCCAGCAATGCTAGACACACGTATCTGCAACGCAAAGGAGACATCGGCGTACATAACAAGCAAGTGAACTAACAGCATCGGTTTGTATCGCACACCACAATGTTAACATCACATTCGGCTTACTGCACGCATTGGGGATATCGTATTCGTGCACCTGCACACACATTCCGTTCGTCTCTGCACCCGATTTCTGATCTCATGGCATGCTTTGCCGAACTCGCCATATATATTCTTTCCTCTCCGCAAGGCTAGCACCCCCCCCCTCAGCGGTCGTCGCGGTTCTCCCAGCCCCACACATACACTGGGCCCTCAAGCTGCTGGAAGAGCCACCTGAAACCCGCTGCCCATGTCCATCCTGTCACTCCCAAGATTTGGCATAATCCATGCACCCTGTACCTTAGCTTGCTCTTCCGGTGCACAAGAACAGCATGCGCTCATGCTAAATCCAATGCAAAACAATACTTTCGCGCGCATCTCAGAGACTTGCCAAAATGACCTGCGCTGGCACGAAGCTCTGAACCGAAGCCGTCGTGGAGACAAGTCATGGGCTCGCGCTCGCGCTCGCGGTTGAACAACCACGTTTTGAGGCCACCCCGTGACAATTCAGACAAGATCCGCGCCTACCCGCGCATGCCGCATGCCGCCTTCCCGCGCATGCCGATGCACCCTGGAGGCCCCCGGGATCATAATCCCCCGTAGCGCTGCTGCCGACCCTCGCATTCCCCGCTGGGCTCCCTCCAAAGACTGCCGTGGGGACTAACGGGGGGTGCATGGCGACCTCGCTACCAGACGTTGTGGGATTTTCGATTGGCCAAAAAATTTGGGGCCGAACTCGGATATGTGCGATGGGGGGCGCCCATTCTCGGGAAGGCTGCGTCTGGATAACCCCCTGGGGGTGCATCCCCGAGTTCCCCAACTTTTCTGAATGACCTTCTACTTCGGGAGGTCAAGGGATTTGGGGGAGATTGTGTTCATGGCAGTTTCATTGATTCCAGGGAACTGTCGTTACTAGAGGCCTCCTAGATGGGGTCGGAGGATCGCACCGCATCGCCGATACATCGGCGATACATCACCGACGCATCGCCGACGCATCGGCGACATCGGCGATGCGTCGGCCTTGCCAGCGTGGAGAAAATCGGGCTCCACGTCGAGCCGCACCGCCGATGCATCGTCGATGCGGCGCGATCCTCCGACCCGATCTTCGCCCTTCGCGGACCCATCTTGGAGGCCTCGAATGACCCAGGTCGGGGGAGGACCGGGTAACTCACCCCCCCCCCAAGGACCTCACGAAGAAGGCCCGCAGTCGGGAGCACTCCGCTGGACCTCCAAGGAGATCGCGGAAGAGGAGGAGGAGAAAGGGGAGGAGGAGGAGGAGGAGGAGGAGGAGGAGGAGGAGGAGGAGAGAGGAGGAGGAGGTTGGGGCCCAACCCAGCTAAAAGTGGCGTTACCTTGGTGTTATAGATCTCATATAGGCGGCCACAGGATGGGCACCAAATCGTCACCATATTGAGGGCCGTGGTGACATCGCCAGGCTGGTGCGAAGAGGCCCAGATACAAATTGTGTTATATCAAAAGAGAAAAAGGGACGAGTGGGATGAGGGAGGAGCAATTGGAGGGGGGAGTGAGAGATCGGGGATGGGGAAAGGACGACGAGGGCAGGGGGCAGGGGTGCACATACCGGGGCAGATGGCGTCGCATGAGTCTCGGAAGCACCGTCGAGATGAAATGCCACTCACCACGCCGTTGGGTCAAATTCGGCACTGGATTCGCCGGTGTCGGTGCCTGTGGCGTTCCGCTGGTGCCAGGGATGCCGGGCCGGCAAACATATTTTTGCCAGCCCCAGCCGGCGGTCACCGCGGATTTTAGCCAACCCTGTAAAAAATGGGGCCGGCAAAAAATCGGTGGCCTTGTTTGGCACCACGCGGGGGGGGGGCCGGCAAACATATTTTTGCCAGCCCCTTCCCGCTGGCACCATGCGGGGACGGAAACGATGGCGGCGTCCAGGCATCGTTCCTGTTCGGTTGCCCGGGGCTCCGCTGGAGGCCAACCAAGGCATCAGGAGTATCCCAGGGGGTGCAGAAGCATCGGGAACTCAAGGAGTGCATGCTTCAGGCGATCCACAATTAGAATTGTAAGCGCCAACTCTCACACAATACCCATGCACGTCCCACTTCTTCCCTCCATCATGGCCGGCGCCTTGGCATGAGCATCTGAAGACCAACGCGCGCCTGGCAAATTATGTTTGGTGACCGTCCAGATCTTGCCAGGCATGCGGTGTCACCGCGCTACCCCTCAAGGTATAGCTGGGTTGGGCCCGACCCAAGGAGGAGGAGGAGGAGGAGGGGGAGGAGGAGGAGGGGGAGGAGGGGGAGGAGGAGGAGGAGGAGGAGGAGGAGGAGGAGGAGGGAGGAGGAGGAGGAGGACCACCGAGGAGATCGCGGAAATCGCGACGGCCGTGGCGAGGCCCCCGGGGAACGGCACAGCTCGCGCGGGCCGTGGGGGCCCGCGAGCACCGGCAAGACCTCTGGGCCTCGGCAACAGCGCCTGCGAGCACGGGGCGGGCCCCGCCCCCCCCAAACGTGGGGTCGTTACCGCGCTTACGGAAAAGGGGGGGGGCGTGCCTCGTCCTCCTCCTCCTCCTCCTCTTCCTCCTCCTCCTCCTCCTCCTCCTCCACCTCGTCCTCGTCCTCATCCTCCTCCGCCCCCTCCTCCCCATTCAGCGGGCCTCTGTGCAAGTGCCTCAACTCGGCGGCTAGCTGGGGGGGGGGCTGGGGGTTGGCCCGTGCAACGACCTGAGGGGCAACGATAGGGGGGGGGATAGGCATAAGGGGGGGGGAAGCATTGACCTGGAATCGGCGATGCATCGCAGATAGATCAGCGACAGGCCCCCAGTTGTGATTCCGAACGTTCCTGGCCAGGTTTGGGCTGTCGGGCCCCTATCGGCGATCAGTGCGCGACCGGGGGTCGATGCGACTCTACTATGCCTATCCCCCCTCCCCTCGTTACGCCTGACGACCGCTGCTGGGCGCCAGAGTTAGGGCGGGCATGTCCTCCTACAGGCGGATTTTGGACGAAGATTAAACATACCCCACAACTATTCAAACATAAATGAAAGAACAATCCTACGAATCGTCCCCGGACTTTTTATTAAAATATGTTTGGATAATTCTCCTGTATGGGGGACATGCCGATGTAACGCAAGAGGATAAATCAGAAACCGCTTCGGGAGAAGAGTCGTCCGCGAGGGACCCCTCCCGGGCGCCATCCCTCGACGAGCCCAGCCACGGCGGCGGGCAGCGAACACAGAGAGCAGCGAGACCGCAGCCGTCGGGGGCCGAGTTACTTACCCGCCGTGCTGCTTGAAGCGGGAAGAGCAAAAGCCCCTCCCCTTCCTCGAGCCCTCGAATCTCGAACCTCCTCGATCCTCGATCCGCGATCCTCCTCGATCCTCCTCGGTTCTCCTTGATCCTCCTTGATCCTCAATCCTCGATCCGCCGCGATCCTCGAGTCTCCTCGAGGCTCTTTGAACCCGGCTGGGCCCAGAGGCGACGACCAAAATCATCATTCGGTTACCTTCGGGCGCGCCAAATTTCGGTCGCGACCGAAGGAAGTCGAATTTCGGGGATGGACAGACCCCCCTTTAGTAAAACGTGGTTTAGTGAAAACGACCTGAGGCCCAAACCTGGCGGGCGCAAGCCTGGAAAATAACGGCCACGGCGCCCTCTGGAGAACCGGAAACGGACAATTCACTCGTCGACGTGTCACTGTTGGGGGTTCTGTCCACCCCCGAGAACTTCGGAACCGAACAGACGCGCGGCTATACGTGCGAGGCGCTCTGGGGCAAGCGCGCCCTCGACATCACTCGGAGGCTGCCCGAAGGGCCTTTAAAGACCGGCTCGGGGTCCTCAGACAGCGCCTGTCCGCTGGGAGGCACAAACTTTTTGATCCGCGGGTCGAGAGCGCACCTCTTCCGGTCGAAGCTAAGCGGGCCGCGCACAGCTTTAATTACCAAAGGGGGGGGCAGAAGGAGGGGCCTCACGTCAAGGCCAGGAGGGGGCAAAGCCCCGGGATCAGGCGGTGCCGAAGACGAAGTACTGCTGGAGACACAAACACGCTCGAGACGGATGGACAACCGCCTCCCGGTCGGCAGCTTGGGGGCCGAACTTCGAGCGCCCCGCGCCGCAAAGATGCTGCCGCACTGGAGCCCCTATTGAAATTGCGCTCTCCATTGAAGCTCGAATGGTTGCGGCCTCGGTGCGCAGACAATCACTACTACATGGTCCTCTTCTCCACTAACGGCTAGATGCCATCTCCTATAGAAACGCAGGGTATACTATCTGGCTAATTTGGCAACGCGTCGCAACATTGGGCGACTTTGGCTATTACCTCGGTCATTGCACTGCGCACAGAAAGTAATAGTTTGCTCAAAGTCCATATGGTTGCGTCTTGAGGCCAAGGCTGCGCGCATCCAGCCCGATACGCCTTAAGTCTACAGCGCGATTCCGCCCTGCGTCCCCCCTGCTCCCGCATTGGACACGTCCTCCGACCTGCTGAGCTGGGCGCGGCCTGCAGTGGAATGACATGCTGTCAGGGGAGGGTATGCTTCTTGCCAGTTGCCAGGGGGGGGGGACAATCGTGCTCCAGTCGGCACACTGCGACAATCATGACTTGGGGAGTGTAGGGTCCGTGTGCACACGGGTCCTGGACCGCGGGGCTTCCCGGCTTCCTCTGGGTTCGGCTTTCCATCCCGAACACAGCCAACAATCTGATCAAACACATGATAATGTCTGAAATCTGGGCCAGCTTCCCGGAGGCTTCTTATCACAAGCCTGGGCCAATTCCAGCTGTTCACGCTGGAGGGGCGAACACGCTCAAGAAGCTGGGCCAGCTTCCTGGCGAGGTTGCCAAGAAACGCTGGCCCATCTTTTCGGGAGGAGGTTTCCTAATCCGATGCTGGACTGCAATAGTCTGACGGTCCTGGGCCCCAAGAAGAAATCCCGAATCCCGCGAAAATCCTCCCTCCGGAACCCGCTCTCTCAAGGACCCCACACCCCTTTCTGCCGAAGGGCGAAGAACGAGCAAGAGCGCTTCAGGCTGGACGTGGTGAGAAGCACCCTCCCGGCACTTCATGTAGTCCCTGGCGCGGTTTCGCTCCGCCTTCGTGCCGGAGCAGACAGTCTCCATGCCTCCCGACATCCCCCTCCTCGCAACCAATCAACTGGACCAAGACAACACGAACACAACGGCTCGGACGACCTGCGATGGTTACCGGTTCCCAGTCGCCTGGAGCACCTCATGGTGTCTACGAAATGAGTCCGCCTACTGACATCACCGCTGTGGGTGCTAAGAGGATTGGTGGCTTAGAAGCGAATGCTAAGATGGGATATAGCTGACTGAACCTGACGCATACCAGGGCTACAAGTGACCCCCGTGGCCTCTGGGGGTAACAGACCTCGTCTAAGTGGACGGAGCCCACTTAGCGGAGTGATTGAGCCACATTCTAGGTCAGGCCAAATTGAACCCACCTCAGATTCCACTTCTAATCTCCCTATCCGCTTAGCAGCCCCAGTGAAGATCTCAATACATGTCACACTTCTGAGGCCACGGCCTCTGCGCCATGCCCTGATGTGGGGAACCCAACATTTTACCGATACCGCTACTCTGGATCTCGAGGCGAATCCAGCGGTGGCGAGGGGGGCCTCCCAAGAGGCCCACAAAAGGGGAAAACGGGGCGATGGTATCGGTATGGGTGCCCTTTCCTTTTCTGACGATGGACACGGGCAGCCTCCCCAAGAGGGGTGCGCACGGCTCCGGCGTTCGCTTCGCTTTGCTCCTCGTTGCCGGGCCTCGCTCTGCCGTCCTCCGCACTGCCTGCCCCGCTCCCGCGGGGCCCGGGACCAGTGAAGGGACCCATGGACACACACAAGTACATAGACTCAAACCCAAGGACTCCCAACATTTTCCACATTGTCTGGGCGCTCCCCTCCACGCCCCAGGTGTTCTATGTTTTTGCTCCTGGGAAACGACGATGGTTTGTGACTGCGTTTTTCCTTGCTGAGCCAGGATGCGCAGAACGAGCACCCTCATGACATGCACCCCGACAGGCGAAACTGCCCAGGAAACGCACTCAGGGAAGACAGGGCCGTGTGGCAAACGCCTGGGGCCGTCCAGTGAGGGCCACTCCTTGGGCTCGGGGCTGCCTCGCCTCCCTGGAGGGGGCGGAGGAGCCCGCAAAACCCAGCACGACTGCGGGGTTGTTACCTCGGCAGGCAGCTGGCCATCGGGCGACGAAATCTATACATATCCACTGCTCCCTGGCCAGGCCCACTCTGAACCCAGGAGCTGTGTATACGCCCTCCTGGCCCAGCCAGGAGGGTCTGGCGTATACACTGCTGCTGGGTTCACGGTGTGCCTGGCCAGGGAGCAGTGGATATGTATAGATTCGGTCGCCCTAAGGGGGGGCCCCTCCGCACCGGGAGATGGGAGACCCCCGTCGCCGCGCCCCCACACGGAGCGCCACACGAGGATCGCAGGAGCCTCTCGGGCTGCGGCGAGCCTCGGCCACGAGCAGGCTCCGCCCTGAGTCCAAGGCAGTCCTTGCTTCCGCGTCTGGGCTGTCGTGGCTCCAGATCTCCACGCGAAGACCTCCAGAGGCCGAGTCGGGTCTGTCCTCTCTGGATCGACGGTCCCATATCGCGCGCGCATGACGTAGTCAGGACTCCTCGAAGCGATGAGCTCTCCCGTGCTGGCATTGCGCAGGACCGAGCGTGTTGGAATACGTGGCGGTCGCAGACGGACAATCAAGCAAATGAAGGCATGCATACAAACCAAGGGCAACACATGCTACGATTTGGAGGCACATTCGGTGATATGTTCTGAAACGCATGTTGGCGCCCAGCATCCGCAATAATCTCAATAACATCGAACATCGAATATGCCCGTAAACACCCTTCCTTGCACACTCAATGCAGCATACACGCAAACATACTCATACACTTAAGTAGTCAACCACACTTATGCGCACGCGCGTACACGTACCTTGTAGGAAAGGCCACCCTTCGGGTGATTCGCATGTGTTCGGGGGGAGGGTATCGCATTTCGATGTCAAAATGATCTGCATTCCGATGTGCATTCCGGCTTGTGTTTGGACGTGGGCAGAAATGCGCATGCCGATCTTTCTTTGATGTGCATGCCGATTTGGATGTCGACTGCAAGTGGATGTTCATCACGATTTAGATGTCGATTGCAAGTCTATTAGCGTTCGGTGTGCGTGTGTCGACGTTCATATTGATTGACCTGTTATTCAATATTCGCCTTGACTTTCATGTTAAACATAAAACTGCATTTAGATCGGCAGAATGATGTAGACATGTATGTGCGACTCGATGTGCACTTAGACTTGCATGTCGGTGTATTTTGATGTTCATATCGTTTGCAACTTGATTTACATTTCGGACAACATTTCCCGCGCGACAGCCACGGGACAATTCGCGGAAAAAAAACACGCAGCAACCCAAACGACATCGACGGCACAACCCACGGGACAACCACGGGACATCCCAAGGGACAAACCACGGGACATCCCACGGGACAAACCACGGGACATCTCACGGGACAAACCTCGGGACAACCTACAGGACAACCACGGGACAACCCACAAGACAACCACGGGGCATCCGCGGGACAGCCCACGGGACAACCGCGGGACAACCTGTGGATAAAGATCACATGGGACGACCAATGGACCAACCACGGGACCGACCACGGGACAACCGCGGAACAACCGCTGGACAACCACTTGACAACCACGGAACACCCATGGCGAGGAGACACTTGTTGTACGACCTTCGGGGAAACCAAAAGGTACTAATACCGCTACTCCCCGAACCTCTCTTGGGGTGCGTTCTGACCAACATTTCGGCGCGGATCCAGCGGTGGCGACGAGGGCCTCCCAGGAGACCCAAAGAATGGAAAACAGGCGAAAAAGAGCGGTATGGATACCTCTTCCTCCTCCGAGACCTGGCCCCGGCTGCGCCAGTCCATTGCCGCCCTCGCGAAGCTCGTCCTCGCCCGCAAAACGACACCATCCTGGTGGGGGCCCCCTCGTTCTCTAGCCCCCCTACGGCATCAGGAGCTTATTGTGCCGCGGCGGCGGCCCCGTCTTAGCAACGCGCTGTGGCCTCCAAGCAGATAGAAGGTCGCTCCGCTTTGAAGTCGACGAAGCCAGGACGAGGATAAAATTCGGAAGAGGATAAATTCGGAACCTCTGAGACCTGGCGGCTCTGGAGGATGTCTCGGGCGCCGCGACCTTCTCAGAGCGATCCGGAACGCTCTAGAACGGATTTATCGTCGTCCTGGCCCCGTCCGATGGGAGGGGCTCGGGACGTCTCATTCGGGGACTGGGACGTGATTACCGTGTTGCGCCGGAGCGTGGTGGGCCGGGACCGGCAGCGCGACACGCTGAGACAGTTCCACGGCCCTAACCCCCGGCGCATGAACACCCACATAGGCATACACATGCACGCGCCCACATGCACACATTCGCGTGCTCATGGAACACGCCGATCTGGAAGCTTTGAGGTGCCTGGTGCGTCGATCCTGGCGTGGCCTGCCCCAGCCCCGAGCAGGAAGGGCAAACGGGTCCTTGACAGAGGGGCTTCCCCCAGGCCAGCCCTTCGTCCCGAGTCGTTTCTTGACCATCCTGGAGCCCGTGGAAGGCCCCCATCCCGAAATTAGCGAAAAACCTCGGGAGCACGTGTCCATTCGCGGCGACCAGCGAGCGTTCGGGGGGGAGGGGGGCGGCGGGGGAGGGCATACCGTAACGCCCCCCCCCCCCCCCCCCCCTCCTCCCCCGCCGTTGCGGTCCAGCACCACAGGACAGGGCGCACCCGCGGGGGCGCATCGAGGGAAAGGGGGCGCATTGAGGAGGAGGAGGAGGAGGAGGAGGAGGAGGAGGAGGAGGAGGAGGAGGAGGGAGGAGGAGGAGGAGAAGGGGGGGGGGGAGTGGGGGGGGGACACGACGCGCGCCGCGGCCCTGAGGGTGACAAAAATCTCCCCTCCGGGACCCGATTCCTCAGGCCCCGCTGGCTTCGTGGCGGGCCCCTCTTGCAGCAGCTCTGCCCAGACCTCGCCGCGCCCGCCGCGGGCCACCTCCAGGGGAGGCCCCCCTCCCCTCCCCGCCGACGTACTGGATGATCGCCCCAGAGGACCGCTCCAGTTTCCGGCGGGTGCCGCCCTGCTTCCTGCCCAGCAGCCCTACGCAAATGGAGCGAGAGGGGATCCAAGCGAACTACACACTTTGATGTCCCGGACCGTAGTGTGCATGGAGGCGCCGCCACGGCGTCACACCTGTGGCGGGGGTCGGGACGTATGCCTGCCGCGCGCTTGCCCGCGCCGCGTGCGCACTGCAAACATAAACCTGAGACAAACATCTGGACGGTGCTGCTGCTGCTGCTGCTGCTGCTGCTGCTGCTGCTGCTGCTGCTGCTTCCTGCCCAACAGCCCCACTATCTCCTCTTGCGGCTTGCGGCATTTCGGCTCTTTCGTGTGCAACCCATGCTCCAGGTGTCCATGCACTCGTCAGGTCGGCAAGAGCCAGATGGATCGATTGTGACACCTGTCGGGCCCTGACGGGCGGGTTGGATTTGGGGTTGAGGACTGGCGTACCTCCGAAGGGGCAGATCCTAAGGGATAAAGGGAGCAGCACAGAGGGGGCCACGAGCGAGCGAGGCGCCGGCATGAGGGCTGGGGACAGGGCAGCGCGCCGTGAAAACATCGAGGAGTGCGTGCGTGTTCGCCTCCTCTCGTTCCTCCGGGAGGCTTGTCGTCGCCTCGGTCCACGGGTTCGGAGGGATGGAGGGCAAAGGACTACAGACGACGCCAACAAAAGGCCGGTAAGGGTGCCAGCCCCTTGGACGTTTTAATTACAATTCTTTGACCTATGCGTTGCTGAAGAATAGGCCGAATCGGCAAGGATGCAAAGGGTACCCTGGGGAGTGTCACCAAACCTTACCATGCGCCTTGACTCTAAGGACCAAGGGCTACGCATCAGCAGAAGGAGCCCCCAGTGCATGTCTCTCAAGACTCCCTCTGGCCTGCGGGTCGCAGCCCCTGACCCAGAAGGAGTGGGAAACGAGCCTCTGCTGACCCGGCCCAGCTGCCGTCGCGCTGCCACGCCACGACAGGAAGTACCAGAAGCGGCTTCTGCGCAGGGATAGCCCGCGCAGGCCCACAAGATTCGGATGACGACGACGACGACGACGACGACGACGACGACGACGACGACGACGAGGCCACGACCACAGAGGGGGTTACGGATTGGCCTGCTTCCGAAGGGGCAGGCCCGGAGAGAGAGAGAGAGAGAGGGGTGGAAACTGAGGGCAAACATGGTCGAGGTCCTTGTGGGCCTCTGTTAAGTCGACCGTCTTGGCCTTGAAGGAGGAAGCCCAGGAAGCTTGGATAGCCATGTGCATAGCCATGGGGTCCCTGACCGCGCGGCGCTGGCCCCCCTGTTGACATGCGCGTTCCTGTTGGCGCCTGTAGATTCGCGAGCGGCTTCTACGGTTCGCCGCGCCGACGCTCTGCGCTGGCACGCCGGCGCCAACGGTCCTCAGCTTGACGTCGACGGCGTCGGCCGGCTTCTCGAGGGAGCACGGCCGCCCGCTAGCGTCGCTCATCGACGACGGCAGCGTGAGCGGCGGCCGCGGGGGCGGCGAATGCGTCGGCATACTTCAGCACGGCATTCGCGGAGGCGATGGGGCCCACGTGGGCACTCACTCCCTGCAGCTAGATTTGGCCCAGCGTGGTGCCCTGGATCGGGCGCCGCGCGAAGCCGAGATCCCGTCGCCGTAAAGGCCCTGGCGACGCTGTTCATCGTCATGGAGGTCACTTCCTTCGAAGCGGCGGCGTGCTCCGACGCGAAGGCTTGCGGGGGGATCTTCGGCGTGGCAACGCGCGCGTTGGTGGCGGCGGCGACAATGCCACTCTTGGTCGCCCGCCAACTGGCGGCGGGTTCGAGGGGCTCGGTGTCCGAGAAAGTCGGCGAGCTTCTTGCGGTAGTGACCGTAGAACTTGCAGCCAGCTGGGGAGCTTGCCCCCGCCGTTGTTGGAAAGGAGAGCGGCTCTCATGCGTGGGAACGTGGTTGTGGACGTCGAAGACATTAGCGGCACAGGTACCTGCGGTGCCCGTGATCGAGATACGTGCGATTGGGACCATCCACCACAGGTTGAAACTGGATGGTGGGCTTGGCACTGCGCGGATCGCGCGCGAGCTTCTTGTCAGTGGGGGCGAGGAAGCCGACCCCGCCAGAGGAGTCGTTGTCGGGGGTGCCGCTGTGGTCCGCGAAATAGCCGCGCTCGGTTGGCCTGTCGAAGCCGGTGAGCTCCGCGTGGGTGCCGTGCGTTTCTTGCAGCGCGGTCAGAGCCTCCTGGCTAAGCATGGGGGCAGCATGCGGCGCGTGATGCTGCAGCGGCTGAAGGACTTATCGAGGATGGCCTGCGTGTTCCGGGAGACGATGCTGGCGCCGTCAGAGTGGCGACTGCCCCGTGGTGCCAATTTGCTGCTAAATCCACGATGCTGTCTTGAGTTGGTCCGCGAAGGAGCTGGCAATTTGTTCATATCATGCTTGATGGCATTGGACAGCCCCAGTCAATCAGCCGCGTATGACCACTGGACTGTTGTCGGCTGCTCTGGAGAATCACCGACGAATCTGCGGACGAACGCGCCTCCCTTGGACAAGATGTAGCCCTCCAGGAGATGAACAAGAGGTTCTATCAAGCGAGGCTTTTTGGTGATGAACTCGCTGAACTTATCAAACTGAACGACTTATCATACTATATTGAGGGACTTGCCCGCGAAGACGCAGAACGGGGAGCGCATCCCGTCAGATTCGACCTCGAAGGTGCGCCATTCTCGTCCGATGCGGGGATGTTTGTGGAGAGCTTGCCCTCGTGGGAAGCGTGATGTAGACCCGCTTGCTGGCGGCTGTGTTGTTGAACTGCACTGTGTTCGGGTTGACGCCATCGGCCTCGAGCCAAGGACGAGAAAGAAAATTCATGTTCCGATGTGCCGATCTCCACTGGTGAGCCACACCCGAACGTTCCAATGCTAGGCCTCCCGCTCCACGCGCCGATGTTCTCCAAGTCGAGCGCTCGTGCGTGAGCTTATAGGTGTGCAGTAGCTGATTGTAGATTGACACCCTGGCGAACTTCATCTCCGAAGCGTTCAGGGGATCCCATACGCTGCCTGATGGCGCGGAGCTCGTGTTCGCTGTTCTCCTGGCGCCTGGAAAACGAGTCTGTGACGCCTTTGAGTGCTCCTGTGAACTTCCGCTGCGCGTCGGCAGTGACGCGCTCAGTCGTAGTCTCAAGCCCTGGAGCTGAGTTTGCAAATAGGGCTTGGAATGGAGCTTCCAGCTATTGCCTGGCTTCCTTCTAGGTGTCGTGTTTGGCAGCGTCGTGCCGTGGATTTTTTTCCAGGAGAGCGTTCACGGCCACTGGAACGTCCACTTGCAGGAGGGTCCTTGGGGGATGGAGGCGCGCTGTCACTCCTTCAAGAGTGTCCCTGCATGGGTGCACCACTGCGTATGGTATGAATGCCAACCGCAGGCGAATGCGGTAGTAGAGAAGGACAGGGAGCTCAACCCCCGGGCGCGCAGAAGGCGGGGAAAAATGGTCCGATGCTGGCCCTGGGCCAGGGGCCTCCGTGCTCTGCCACGAGGAAAAGGCAGCTCGAGCAAAAACTCGCCACGTAGAACAGGAGGAGGAGGGGGAGGAGGAGGGGGAGGAGGAGGAGGAGGAGGAGGAGGAGGAGGAGGAGGAGGAGGAGGCGGTGGTACTGCAAGGCTTGGTAAGGCAATCGCACGGCGCCAAGCTGGCGCTGCCTGCGCCTCGCCGGGCCGCACCGGGGAGCCCGCGGGCTCGGACTCTGACGTCCAGCAGCCGAGCAGGGGAGCAACCGTCCTCCCAGTGGGAGTCGGCGCGCAGACGGGGCTCGTGGTCTCGTTGCGGCAGCTCGCGGTGCCAAGTGAGCGACGAGAGCAAGCGGGTCTTACGCGAGATTAGGGAGAAAACAAACCTACCTCGCTTTTGACCACCCTCGCTTCCAAGAGATACCAAACGATGCCAAATTGCAGCCTGTACTGGTCAGGCCGCTTGACGAGGAGGCGCGTGGTATGGCTTGGTTTTGCATGGAAGCGAAAGCGGGGTAGGTAATTCACGCTCTGAGAGATGGCACAACCACCCCACTCGGCGGCTTACGCGTACCGCCAGCCGCCAGCGCGGAACGCCACACTGAAGCGAGGGCGCTCACGCGCGACCTCACGCGGGGGGCTTACGCGCCGATGCCGGTGAAGACGAACCAATTTTCCGACGTCGCTCACATGATGTTGCGGGCCCGATATCGGCTGCAAGATAATGTTACTCTGCAGCGGCGCTCGAAGCCCCAAGAGGAGATGCGGCCGAGACGGGGAAGAAGGAAGATGATAGAGAGGTCGCGCAGGTCGTACAAACCATGGGCTGAGAGGAGGCCGAGGACCGTTTTTGGAGGCATTCGGAATTTATCGAGCGTGTATGTATGCGATTGAGCGCCTCTAGCTCGCAATCCCCCGGAACACGATGGTGAGCCCCTCCGTGATGTGAGCATGAGCATATTCGAAGGATGCGACAGGAATGGTTCACCAGGAAGTTGTGTCTCTCGCTGGCCATGGCGCGACTAGCTGTAAGACGCACTCGCCTGTGCGCTGAAGGGCCTCGAGTCAAAGTTCGCGCGAGTGCCGCCCGCCCTGGCGCAACACCGAGCGTCGCTCAAAACAAACTCTTGACCAGCAGCTGCCGCAGGCGCCAGGCGGCCAACAACGCCCTGCGGAACCGAACCTCCTGCCGTACCCCTTGGCACTGGAGCTCGCCCGCCCTCCCCCCCCTGGAGCTCGCAGGCAAGGGTGGACATCCCGAGAGAGCGCTCCGACTGCTCCACGGCACCCACTTGCCCACGCAGGCTCCCCAAAGAAAGGCACAGCAGGCGCGCCCCACCCAAGAAGCCACGGCTGGCCCTGCCGGCATCTCCCGAAGGGTGCCAAGGGCGCCTGTGGTAGATGGCCCGTTTTGAAAACCCTGGGCCCCAAACGTTGACAGATTTACCGGACGCATCTACTCCTGCCACCATAGAAGGACAAGTATATATATATATATATAAACATACAAATGTCCAGAGGTCCGCCGGATTTCTTGGATCGGTGCTGTGGCCCCCCTGGCGGCGCCGCCCTGCGCCGCTCCTGGCGCGCTCCGCGCGCCAGGGAGGGGGGCATAGAGCCGATCCAAGAAATCTGCGTGGACATCCGAAAATGTTTGTTTACACTCATGGCGCTGAAATGAGGACAGCTTTGGGCTCATGGGGGGCTCTGGTTTTCGGTCAAGTCCTTACATTTAGGTCGGGCATGTCCCCCAATAGGCGAATTTCGAATGAAAAATAACAAATAATCAAACAATAGCCAAACATAGTCAAAACTAATCGACAAATCGTCGCCAGACTATGTTTTGTCAATTTTGGGAATACTCCCTATGTAGAGGGACATGCCCGACTTCACACCAGATATACGTAGTGGAGCCTCTTGGTGGCCTTGGCCCGCCGTGCCGTGGCCCCCAAAAAAGACCCCGCCGTTCCTTAGGAAGCGTCCCGCACGGCAGCGTGATGGCTACATTTCGGTCGGGCATGTCCCTATACAGGCGGGCTTTGGAGGGAAAATCGAAAATCAACAAAACATGCTCAAATATAGTACTAGAGAAATCGTCCCCAGATGTTTTTGATTATTGTTGCAGGTTCCCCCTGCAGAGGAACAGACCCGACTCAAGGCTATATGCAGCTTTCTCTTCCTCGACACCATGCGGGGACAGCGACCACATCGAGGGCGTGTCTTTGGGGATGTCTTGTGCATGCCAACAATCGTCAGAACACTGGAGCCAGCCCTGTACTGGTTTTGGTCGACTTGACGACCCAGGACGGCCAAATCGACCACAACCACAAGCAACGTGCTCATGTCGAGGTCGGTGGGTTCCCCCCTGAGGGGCCCTCCCGACAAATCCAAATAGTTGTGGTTGTGGTTTGTTGTTGCGCCCAGACTTCTAGCTCCCGACGTCTTCGTTTTACTTCCGCCTGTCTCAGCCAGCCCTCCGCCGAAGAAGAATACATATAATAATGATACTACTACTACTACTACTACTACTCCTACTACTACTACTACTACTACTACCACTACTACTACTACTACTACTACTACTACTACTACTACGACGACTACTACTACTACTACTACTACCACTACTACTACTACTACTACTACTACTACAACTACTACTACTACTACTACTACTACTACTGCTGCTACTACTACTACTACTACTACTACTACTAATAATAATAATAATAATAATAATAATAATAAAATAATACTAATACTACTAATACTAATGATGATAATAATAAGAATCAACATCACCATCATAATCATCATCGGCATCATCAGCATCATCATCATCATAGCAACGCGAAACATTAATGCGTTAATCACATAACAAAAGATAGCCGGACGAAAGACCCAACCATATGATGCAGCTGCGGATGCCGCATGTTGGGCACCGCTTTTCTTGGAAAGCCTTGTGGGTCCACGAACCGTGTGAGGGGTGTGCCGTATTGGACGCGGTAGTGCCGTGCGAACCCTCCCACTGGAGCCTACGGTGGAGCTCTTGATGGGCCACGAAACGCGTGAGGGGTGTGCGCGGTGGCGCCATGCGAACCCTCCCACTGGAACCTTCGGTGGAGCCCCCTATCGGGCCACGAGAAGTGTGCGGGAGTGTGCCGAACAAGGTGTGGTGGTGCCATGCGAGCCCTCTCACTGGAGCCTTCGGCGGAACTCGCTATGGGGCCACGAACCATGTGAGTGGGTGCGCCGACTTGGGCGCGGTGGTGCCATGCGAACCCTCCCACTGGAACCTTCGGTGGAACATCCTTCGGGACCACAAACCGTGTGAATGGTTCGCCGAACTGGGCGCGGTGGTACCATGCGAACCCTCCCACCGGGGCATTCGGCGGAACTCCATATGAGGCCACGAACCGCCTGAGGGGTGTACCGAATTGGGTGCGGTGGTGCCATGCTAATCCTCCCGCTGGAACCTTCGGTGGAGTTCCCTATGGGGCCACGGACCGTGTGAGGGGTGTGCCGATTAGGGTGCGCTAGTATCATGCGAACCTTCCCACTGGAACCTTCGGTGGAGCATCCTTCGGGGCCACGAACCGTGTGTGGGGTTGCCCAATTGGGCGCGGTGGTGCCATGCGAACCCTCCCATTGAAGCCTTCGGTGCAGCTCCGTGCGCGGTGGTGCCACGCGAACCTTCCCACTCAAGCCTTCGGTGGAGCCCCCATGGGGCCACGAAGCGCGGTAGGGGTGTGCCGAAATGGGCGCGGTGGTGCCATGCGAACCCTCCCACTGGAGCCTTCGGTGGAGCTCCCAATGGGGCCACGAACCGTGTGAGTAGTGCGCCGAAATGGGCGCGGTGGTGCCATGCAAACCCTCCCACTGGAACCTTCGGTGGACAACGGTGGAACTCCCTATGGGGCCACGAATTGTGTGAGGGGTGTGCCGAATTGGGCGCGGTGGTGCCATGCGAACTTTCCCACTGACGCTTTCGGTGGAGCTATTTATAAGGCCACGAAACGTGTGAGGGGTGTGCCGAAATGATGGACATGCGGACGGCAGAGCCACGGATGGGGCGAAGGAGAGAGGACGGAGGAACGCGGGGCGCTGTTTCTTCAAAACGAAGACCCAACACCACAGGACGGTTTGGGAATAGTAACGCCGTAGCACCCCGCAGACGCGGATAAGAGTGAGGGGGCGGTGGGGACGTCGGCAGTTGGCGAGACTCTGGAGAAGCCCGCCGCAGGCGCCAAAGCTTCGCACATTATACAACGAGCCCGCCGCACGCGCTGATTTTCTGGTTGAACCAATGTGGATAGGTCGCGGGTAGGTCGCGGGTGTACGGGGCAGAAAATCCACCCCGTAATCACCACCCCGACAAGCGAAGCCGCTTAGGAAACGCACGCAAATAATTAATCGAACAGGGCAGGGCTGTTCAATCAACGCCCGAGGCCGTTTACGTTTATAACCACGTCAATTATCGGGTCCGGGTGATTTTTTCCTCCCCTGAGGGTGGGTCGTGGGGTGGGTCGCGGGTGGGTCGCGGGGTGGGTCGCGGGTGGGTCGCGGATGGGTCGCGGGGTGGGTCGCGGGGTGGGTCGCGGGGTGGATCGCGGGGTGGGTCGCGGGTGGGTTGCGGGTGGGTCCTGGGTTGGGGTTGCGGGTGGGTCGCGGGGTGGGTCGCGGGGTGGATCGCGCGGTGGGTCGCGGGGTGGGTCGCGGGTGAAACGACGACGACAACAACAACAACAACAACCAACAACAACAACAACAACAACAACAACAACAACAACAACAACAACTACGACGGCGACAACGACGACGACGACGACGACAACAGCAACGCACGCAACCACAACAACACCTACTGCAACAACAGCAACATCAACAACCACAACCACAACAACAACACCCGCAACCACAAGAACAACAACGCAGCGCGCCTAATTCTGACTACGCGTTCCATATTCACCCACGCACCCAGGGACAATGAATGACCATTCGGCCCCCGTCACTCTGACAACTACAAATGCGATGAAAGTCGTGAATCATATTGCCCTGTAGCGCCCCTCGCAGGGGTAGCAACCAATTGGGTGCAGTTTACTCCGTGGAGCGCCGTGTTGTCTCCTCCTCCACTCGTCCCTGAGGCTCTCGGAAGTTCCCACAAGGCTCGCAGGTGGTCAGAAAAATGCCACGAACATCGAAGACAAAGTTATTCGAGGTTTCGTGTTCGACTCCGTTTCCAGAGCCCCCACGTGGTGTCTGTTCATCGTGTCGGCGCCCTTGTTGTCGTGAAATTGTCCTCGGAGGGCCTCCCTGTGACGCTCCCGAAAGAGGGGAGGAAGGAGGATGGAGGAGGGAAGGAGGAGGGAGGAGGGAGGAGGACGGATGGGGAGGAGGCGGATCTCGCGCACGGCGCTATCGTAGCCATCGAGGCGACGGATGGGGTAGGAGGAGGAGGAAGAGGAGGAGGCGGAGGAGGAGGAGGAGAAAGAGGAGGAGAAGGAGGAGGAAGAGGGGGAGGAAGGATTTGAAGCAGGACGGATGAGGAGAAGCATGACGACGACGAGCAGGAGGAGAGGGAATGACGCCCGTCCTGGAGCCTCTTGGTGTCGCCTTGGCTCTCCTAGAGCGTGCTGGGGATCCTGTGGCCTGTTTGGGCTCTTCGGGGCCTCTTGGGGCCTCTTGGAGCCTCCTGGGCCCTCTGGAGCTCCCTGAGTGTAATTCAAAGTGGGTCCTCCGGGGGGCTCTCGAGATCTCGTGGGCTCTCCCGGGGCCGCCATGGGCCCTCCTGGAGCCTCCGTGGGCCCTCTCAGAGCCCTCTCGCGGGGGCGGAATGATGAAAACAATTTCACGCATGGGGGCCTTTTCTAGGCACTCCCGAGGCCGCCATGGGCCCTCCTGGAGCCTCTGGGGGCCTCCGAGAAGCCTCTCGCGGGGGCTGAAAGTTGACGACAGTTTCACGGATGGGAGCCTTTCCGTTGAGAAGGGAAGCGCGGTGAAAGGTAATAAGGTGACGATAGTGTCGCACTTGAGGCCCCAAATCGTCCTTGGGCACCTCGGGCGCGAATCCCCCCCCCCCTTAGTACGGTGCGACTTCCCCTCCCCCCAGTGTCCCGCCGGACCCCGGGAGGGTGATTTTTGTGGTTTTCGCTTGTAAGAAACACTTCCCCCCCCCCTCTCGACGGTGACGGAGGGCAGGCGGCGGGGGTGGGCGGGTTGGCGGGGTGGCGGGTTGGCTGGGGTTGCGGGGTGGCTGGTTGGGCTGGTTGAGCCAGTTGAGTTGCTTGGGTGGCTGGTTGGGCTGGCTAGGGCAATTGGTTTCGACTAGTGACTAGATTAAGACTAACAAAACGAATTACAATACTAAGAATAATAGCCAGACGGACATCTAACACCAGTATACATAGAAATAGAAACCAATCGGGGGGAGGGGAAATCGCAAAAATCACAAAACATCACAAAAACCAGACGGACGAAAACCACAAAAATCACCCTCCCGGGGTCCGGCGGGACAGCGGGGGGAGGGGAAATCGCACCGTACTATGGGGGAGGGGGGTTCGCGCCCGAGGTGCCCAAGGACGATTTGGGGCCTCAAGTGCGACACTGTCGCCACCTTATTACCTTTCACCGCGCTCCCCTTCTCAACGGAAAGGCTCCCATCCGTGAAACTGTCGTCAACTTTCAGCCCCCGCGAGAGGCTTCTTAGAGGCCCCCAGAGGCTCCAGGAGGGCCCATGGCGGCCTCGGGAGTGCCTAGGAGATCTCCGGAGGGCTCCAGGAGGACCCACTCTGTACCGCGCCCCCTTTCTCAACGGAAAGGCCCCCATGCGTGAAATTGTTTTCATCATTCCGCCCCCGCGAGAGGGCTCTGAGAGGGCCCACGGAGGCTCCAGAAGGGCCCATGGCGGCCCCGGGAGAGCCCACGAGATCTCAAGAGCCCTCTGGAGGACCCACTTTGAATTACACTCAGGGGGCTCCAGAGGGCCCAGGAGGCTCCAAGAGGCCCCAAGAGGCCCCGAAGAGCCCAAACAGGCCACAGGACCCCGAGCACGCTCTAGGAGAGCCAAGGCGACACCAAGAGGCTCCAGGACGGGCGTCATTCCCTCTCCTCCTCCTGCTCGTCGTCGTCATGCTTCTCCTCATCCGTCCTGCTTCAAATCCTTCCTCCCCCTCTTCCTCCTCCTTCTCCTCCTCTTTCTCCTCCTCCTCCTCATCCTCCGCCTCCTCCTCTTCCTCCTCCTCCGCCTCCTCCTCCTACCTCATCCATAACCTCGATGGCTCCGAGAGCGCCGTGCGCGAGATCCGCCTCCTCCCCATCCGTCCTCTTCCTCCTCCCTCCTCCTTCCCTCCCCCCTCCTCCCTCCTCCCCTCTCTCGGGAGCATCACAAAGAGGCCATCTGAGGACAATTTCACGACAACAAGGGCACCGACACGATAAACAGACACCACGTCGGGGCTCTGGGAACGAAATCGAAGACGAAACCTCGAATAACTTAGCCTTCGATGTTCGGGGCATTTTTCTGACAACCTGCGAGCCTTGTGGAAAGTTCCGAGAGCCTCAGGGGTGGACGTCTGGCGCAAGAACGCGAGTGGAAGAGGAGACAACACGACGCTCCACGGAGCAAACTGCACCCAATTGGTTTCTACCCCCGTGAGGGGCGTTACAGGGTAATGATATGAATGCGAATAAAATCAATGATAAGAACGATGATGGAAATAATAATACGAATAACAATGCGAATGATAATAATAACACTACGGAGAAGAGGAGCAGACGCAAATCACCCGTTCCATCGAAGGCTAGGCGCGAGGCCCTCACTCGCAGCGCCCCTCATGTTTGCTGGCTTCGTGCCTGGTCGCACACGAAAGAACCCTCTTGCTCGCACGAGCCTTGAACTGCCGCTGGCCGCTCCAAGTCAGGATCCGCTCAGCGTATTCCTTCCGACGGCTCCCCGGCATCGTTCTGACCACTTAGCTTTCCAAGCTGCGCCCAGCCGTGGCGACGATATGCCTCCAAGGCCTCCCCCCCCCCCCAAAATGCTGGAGGGGGACCCCGGTTGCTGCCCGAGGTCCGAGCCAGCGGGCAGACCCGCGCAGCGTGGCGCCATGCCGCGCAGTGCCGCCGTGCCAGGTGCCACCAGGAGGCTGCCGGGAGGTGCCTGGCGCGTTTGAGCATCGTCGAACCGATCCCCCATCCCCACCGACGCGTGGCCTGGGCCCCGCTGCCCGACTTCGTCACCCAGATGGGGACATGGGCTGTTCCCTTCGGGTTTCGAAGGGCCTATATCCCCAACTGGGGTGGTGGGGATGGTGGGGCTGAGCTGCGACGGCCCAGTGGGGGCGGGAGTAAGTTCAACGATACCGAGCGTTCGTGGTGCGAGCGGGCAATGCAGCGCTGGCCACACCGCGCCGGGGGCCTCCGGGAGGCGGCCAACGCGAGGTCAGTGGGAGAATGGAATGCACGGCGGCGCCGCACTGGCCCGCCGCTCTGCTGCCAGAGAGGGGTGCGACCCTGCGGCGCAGCGGCGCTCTAAGATCTGCTGTGCTTGGGGGTGGCAGCTCTGCCATGTTACGGTGCTGCCCCGCACAGGGACTGCTTCAGCGCACTGCTGCTGCTGCTGCTTCTTCTGAAAGGTCCTGAGGCAAAGCGGTGCGAGAGCGCTACACTGCTGCAGTGCTGTAGTGCTAGCTGCTAGCGTGCTGCTCGAGTTGACCCCGCGCTGCAAACCTTCAAAGCTAGGGCCAATGCGGCTGAAAATTCCGTGTAGGGCTGCCCCGCGGCGATGTCCATACCAATGAGGCAGGCGGGGGGGGCACGCTGCGAGGCGTCTTGGATCAGCCCTGTACAAAGCCCGATGCGATTGCCCCAGCGTCCCCAGAGCGTATGATATCTCGCCCTCGTCGCGGAACTGCATGGTGTCCGTGCCCCAAGTGCCCGTCGGGTCTTTGTACTTGTCCCGATTGATAACCTGCGCGTGGGCAAGCACACTGCCTACCCTGAGATCCGACGTCGCGAAAAAAACAAATCACAAACAATCACGGCCAGACCCCCGGGCCCCATCTTTCTGCGTCATGGGCGGAAGCACCCACAGCCCGCATGCCCCGAGTCGCAGAGGAGAGGGCTAGAAACCCAGACCCCTGCGCACTGTGAAAACGTCACTCCGGGAGACTTTTCCATATGTTCGGCCTCTGGGGGTCCCTACTGGGCCTCGGGACCATCAAAGAACGACACAGGATGAAAGACCGGTCCCGGGAATGGGTCTAGACCTGTGGGGATCGCTCGCTCGCTCCCTCGGAGTCGTAGGCTGCGGGCAGCCCACGGACGTGCGCGGCAGCAAGCAGATCGGCGCGTATGCGTGCCCGCTGAGAAATGCTGAATCTAATATCACGCGCAAGTTGCTTCGAAGGAAAGCAAAGACAGAGGAAGGCAAGGAAGGCAAGGGGAAGGGGGAGACGAGGGAGACCTGTGGGGGCCGACGTCATGAAACAACTCATGGCGTCGGAGGTCTGGGAATGCGGAGGCGACGGCTGGGCAAGGGACCATATCCACGAGCGGTGTGCTGCCTAAGGTGGGGCCAGTGCGACGAGGCAGAAGCCTGGGCAGAGAGAGGGGGAGAGAGGGAGAGAGAGAGAGAGAGAGAGAGAGAGAGAGCGAGGAGACGGATGCGGAAGATTGGAAGGAGCGGGGGGGCTGAGTGTGACAGAGAGGCAAAGGGAGAGGGAGAGGGAGAGCGAGCGACACGGTCCTTCTATGTGCGGGACAGATCCCATATGATTGAAGGAGGAGAAAGAGAGAGAGAGAGAGGGAAAGAACGAGAGAGAGAGAGAGAGCGAGCGAGAGGGAGGAGAGGAAGAGGGACGTGGAGGACTGTGGCTGTGGATCATGTGGGCGCAAGGTGAACGATGTTGCTGCGCGCTGCGAGGTGACTCACGACTTTCCCTCGACTCGCAGAACGCAGCTGTTGGTATTGAAGCGGCGCCCATTCGTGCCTGGAAGGTGGCAAGAGAACAGGGGACACCAATGTTGACATACCAATGGCACCAACATCAATAAACCAACTCAAGCACGGAACCCTGACCAAATCAAACGCTGACGCTGATGCTGCTTCTGCTCACGTGATCGTCCCGCGCCTCCTCGGCCAACTCCTTCCTCTCCTGCTCGGCCTTTTCTGTTTATTGTTTATGTTGTTCCTCCCTCTCTCTCGCGCCCAATACGCATTGGCATCAATCCTAAATACGTCGTCGTCGTCGTCGTCGCCGTTGCCGTCTCCGCTCCTTTTCGTTTTCCCGGGCTCTCCGCCTCAACCGGCAACCACAAGGAAATGGAGGAAGGTCGTAGTCTAGTCGGGGAAGTCCCGCATGCAGGGACGGCGGCACCCACCGCAAGGCCTTCCCAAGATAGAATGCTCCCCCCTGTTTGAACACAAGCTTGAAATCTTCAATGTCTACATATGGTCCGGGGCTGGGCGTGGCCATGCCAAGATGACAATTTGGGCAATGCCGACAGGACTGAATCAGTGTAAACCTTGACCATGGTTTTGATGCCATCTTCTTTTCTCGAGAAGCGCGGATGGATGCAGAGAGAGGCCCAGAACCCTCCAGGAACGATTCTGGCGGAGTATCACATTTCCACAACGAGAGGATGTCAGCGTAAGGCGATGTGGGTACTTCCTTGAAGGGGAGTTTCTTTGGGGGACTGGGGACTTGTCTTGGGTCGCCTCGGGGCCGTCCCTGAGCCGCCGGATCGGGACAATTTGGGATCTCGACGGCCGGCGGGCTGGGACAATTTCCCAAACAAGTGCCTGCACTTAGCTCTCCACTCGACAGGTTGGGCTTGTGAGGTTTGAAGGATAGAGCTCCCGACAAGCCTCGCATGCCCTGCGTGCCGCGGGCCGCGGTCCAGGTGGTCTCGGTGCTCCCTAGCTATCCCGCTTCGCGTCTTCGACGAATGACGGCTGCATGCTGCGGCCGCCAGGCCACGAGGGGCCCGGTGCTCCCTGCGTATCCAGCCTCGCGGTCACGGGTGGGGACCGACCGAAGCAGCTTGTGCTGCTCGGTTTGCGCGCGTCCGCCTTCTGGTTGGGCTCTTGGGAATGACGTCGAAAAAAAGGCATGCGGCGGCATCGGAAGCAGGGGGAATAGAGACAGCACTGGGCGAATTGCTCGGTGGATGAGGCACCTCGCTGCGGATCCTCGCGAAGTACCCTTGCATCTTGGTCTCCACAGCACTCAGCACCTGGCAGGCCCTTTACCCCTTCAGCACGTGTCCCGAGCCCCAGTTCCTGGCTCGCCCCCCGAAACCTTCGTCCTCCTCCTCCTCCGCCGCCTCCTCCAACTCCCCCACCCCCTGTCGATACGATGAGAAATCTTGATATCCGCCACCGTGCCTCTGGGCACGGAGTGGGCGTGTGCTCAGGTCCTTTGCCTAGCCGCCTGAACCTCAACCCTCAAGCCTCAATCCTCAAGCCTCGACCCTCACTCCTGAGGAGTCTTCTTCGGGGCCTGGAGCCCAAATTGCCAAATCTACCGGGGCTTGCCGCGTCGCGTTGGGGATCCAATGCGTCTCCCCGCATGAGTTTTTGCAGCCCAAGAGGGCTCAAAGACGGGCCAAGAGAGCCCAACGAGACCCCCAAGATGGTCCAAGAGGGCCTCGAGACGCCGCCCAAGATGGCCCCAAGATGGCCCAAGAGGACTCCAAGACGCCACAACATGCCTCCAAGAGGCTTCCGAAGAAGGCCCCCAAAGGCCAACACCTTAGATGTTCCTTGGGTTTCGAAGGTTTGTTTTTGCATGTTCGCCTTTTCGGCTTTCCGACGCTCCAACAAAAGGTCCAAGAGGCCCCAAACATTGCCCCCAGAAGACCTAAGAGGCCCCCAGGAGACCCCCTAAGACGGCCCAGGATAGCCCCAAGACAGCACAAGAGGCGCCCAAGACAGCCCAAGAGGGCCCAAAGACGGCCCCAAGAGAGGGCCCAGATGGGGCACCCGAACAGACGTTTCGAGCCCTCGGTGCCGAGGGGCCGCTAGGAGGCCCCAAGAGGCCCCCAAGAGGCCCTGAAAGCCCCCTACCAGGCCCGCCCACAAGAGGCCCCCAGCAGGCTCCCAAGAGGACCCCCCACTTTGCTTTTCCTCGGCGCGCGCCCACGGCAAAAAAACGCCTGTCTTGAGTAATCTTTCGCCGTCTGAAGCAGAACGAAAGGAACGGCTGCGGCGGCACCAGTGGATTACCCTACGGGGTCAACGCCTCCCAAGAGGCCCTCAAGGGCGCTCCGAAGAGACCCGAAGAAGCATCCCTGCGAACTCTGACCCACTACCCAGGCTCAGAGGCGGGATGGGCCGAAGGCCATTAGAAAAGAACTCTGGAAGCACGGATCTCTTCGACGAGTTTTGAGCGTCCTTGGGGCTGCGCGGGGCGAGACTGGCCGCAGGCTGCCATGCGAACGTTCTCCGAAATCGGCCCCCAAGACCTTTCCAGGGGTGCCTTCCGACCAGAGCTTCGAGGCGGATCCCGCCGTGTCGACGAGAAGCCGCCCAGAAGGCCCAAGAAGGGCAGAGAGCGTCCAAAAGCATCGTCGCATCGTCGCAGTATCGCCGTCGTCGTCGTCGTCGTCGTCGTCGTCGTCGTCGTCGTCGTCGTCGTCGTCGTCGTCGTCGTCGTCGATCGGCGACGAGGTTAGCGATACTCATGCGTAAGTTGCAATGCGCGAGGCTGGCGTGATAAGACCAGGGGGGTATTTACTCCTTCGGTTTTAGGAACGATTTGTGCGACGCGGCGACGACGATATCCTCAAGGGACCTCGATGCCCTGGCCGACGAGGCCGAATGGGCCCTCGCCTTGCCACGCTGAGGGGGGCCGCGGCCGACGCGCCGCCAGCCGTGCACGACGCTGCAGCGAGCAGAACGCCCCCGACAAATACCCTCTGGCCTGGCCTTCTAGTTCCGGCCAGTAGATAGACAAGCGCGTTCCACTACTTGCAAAGTAACTACTCGCAAATGGCCTGGATCCGCCGCGTGGGATGTACGATCCATTATACAGAGGAAGACTTGCATTTTTGGACGTTTGCGAGCAGGCACTTTGCTAGTAGTGGAACGCGCTCGGTGAGTAAAGCATCAGACCGCTTCAGAACCCCTCGAAACCTCGCAAAACACCCCGAACCCTCTCGCCCTCCTCACACCTCCCCCGCTCATCCTCACCCTCCCTCTCCCTCCCGCTCCGCTCTCCTCCCTCTTCATCCTCCTCGTCCTGCCCCTCTCCCTCTACCACCTCCTCCGCTTCTAGAAGTCTTTGGTGCCTCTTCTCGTCCTCCTCCTCCTCCTCCTCCTCCTCCTCCTCCTTCTCCTTCTCCTCCTCTTCCTTCTCCTCCTCCTCCTGCTCCTCCTCCTCGTCCTCCTCATCATCAGATCATCAGCACCATCAGCACCATCAGCACCATCACAATCAGCATCATCAGCATCATCATCATCAGCACCAGTATCAGCATCAGCATCAGCATCAGCATCATCATCATCATCATCAGCATCATCGTCAGCATCCTCATCAGCATCATCATCAACATCATCATCATCCTGCCTTCTTCTTTCCTCCATTCCCCCACCTCTTCCTCCTCATCCTAGTTTGGATCAGTCACAAGCCCGATCGAGCAAAGCAGAGAGCAACAATATCAGAGGCAAACGCGATCCTCCTCCGCACCCTCGCCCTCCCCGTTCTCCCCCCGACCACGGCCCGTCCCTGCCGTGCATGATATCACGTCGGTTCCGGGCACGGCGTAGACCTTTCGAGGTCGAGCGACTTCCGCCATCTATCCGACAGCGGAGGCCGCCCAGTCCATCTGGGACGCCCGCCCCTGCGCCGCCGCTTCGCCGACGCGACCCGCCCAGACCTGCCGCACATATCCTCCTCCCATGTTTCCCTCCCTACTCCTCCCCTCCTCCTCCTCCTCCTCCTCCTCCTCCTCCTCCTCTCCTCCTCCTCCTGCTCCCCCTCCTCCTCCTCCTCCTCCTCCTCCTCCTCCTCCTCCTCCTCCTCCTCCTCCTCCTCCCTCCATAGCCATTTCGGCTCAAGTCATTTTGGCTCAAGCTGTCTCGAGTCCCCCATGGCGCGGCGGGCGGTGCGAGCATGGTGGCTGCCTGAAGCACCCCCGCGGGGAAAGCCTGGAAGCCGGCGGCGGCGCGACGGTGCTCGACGAGGTTGCGGTCCGGAGGCTGCTGACCAGCGGTTCGCAACGCAGCAGTGGGAACTGCCAATCCGCTGGAGGCGCGGCTTGATCTTGCCGAGTCCGCCCTGACGGCCATGGTGGGCGATGCTGTGCTCGCGGGCCGCATTGCGACAGTCGTCCCAGTGCTGCAGCACCTGGCCGCTGGTCGGGTGCCGCTTCGGCTGGATCGGCTCGGGTGTAATGTCGCGCTTCACGCCCGCGCGCGTGCCCTGGAAAGACGGATCTGCACGGCGTCGCCGTCGGAGCTCCGCGCGGCCGCCAAGGGGCAGCGACTGGGCGGGGAGAGAGACGTGGACATCTCGGTCGAGCTTTGCGTCGCGGAGCACGTGGCGTTCGAGGCTGGACGTCGCGGCGCTGCGGCGCCAACGGTTGCGACTGCCTCGCAGCGAGAGGCCCCGTTGGCTCGGTCTTGCGCTTGAGCCCACTAAACTCTGCACGGACAAATGGGGGACCTCCACGTGCTTCTGGAGATGCCGCGCCGCTCTTCGTCTGCGTGCTTGTGATCATGCGCGAGGGGCTTAATTATTTATAGTACTCAATTTTTTTTCGTCTTCGGCAATTGTTTCTTCTTCTTACTCATAATATTATTAATGTTATTAGTTTGCTTATTCTTGCTGCTCGGTTTCGTGCAGTCAGCCGCGGAAGCAGGATAGCGGTCCTCAGGACCCCCTCGGTGGACATGGTGGCATCCTCGCGGTAGGGGCTGGGAGGCAACCGCCCGACTCGCTGGAGTTGGAGACGTGGGGCCTCGATGAGGATCGAGATCAGAGGATGTCCGACGACGCGTTCGAGACCGTGGGCGACATCGCTGGCGACTCGGGGACGGGCGCGGCATGTCTCACTGTTGTGGGAAAGTCGGGAAGGGCCCGTGGGGCCAGGACCCAGGTGGTGGGAGTAGTGGACCGCACGGATTGCGGGGCCCAAGTGGTGGGTGGAGCGGCCACAACCTCGCGCCCTGCCGCTGAGGTGGGTGACGCGAAGCGCGTGCCATCCCCCACGTCGGGAAGGGCCCAGGTGGTAGGAGGAGTGGCCGCGGTCCAGGTGGCTCGGCGCTGCGGGCGTCCAGGCCCAGCCCGGCGGCGGCCCCCTTACGCCCCCTCCCCAGTAGTGCCCCTGTTGGGGGACCACTGCCCTGGAGAGGGAGGCAGCGGCGGCGGGGGAGACGCAGGCGGCGGCACGGGAAAAGGTGCATGTGGAGGAGCTGGCGGAGGCGCAGGAGAAACATCGGCATAGAGCTGGAGCCCGTGGCGCTGGCGCAGGCGGCGGGCGAGACGGCGAACGTGGCGGAAGTCGTTCGGGCGGCGCCGTCGATTGGTCGAACCGCTGCGGCTGCTGTTCTACATGGCGAACCACCCGTCGACAGCGTGCGCCAGGCGTCGGCGGGCGTGAGCTCACAAGACCCCCCCCCCAAGCGTTGTGCCGCATCGCCGACAGTCGGCGGCGCATGGGCAGACCCGCTGGGGCTGCTGGTTGCTGATGGCATGTGCAGTACGGCGAGCGCTGCTGGTTGCAGATGGCGCCCTTCTGGCTCAGCGGGACGTCCAGGTTCGGCAGAATGGCAATCCAATCGAGGCATCGTCAGATGTCATGGCAGAGCTGGGCTGGGTCACAGAGGGACGAGGGCTGCCACCTTTGCCATCTTCGTTTTCGCAGCTCGGTTTCAATGATCGCAGCTGTAAGCACCAGCAACATGCCGCAAGCGACAGGGCATTCGAAATGTTCGTTTGGCATTTTTTGAAGGCCACTGCCGATTACGTCAGTTGTCGTGGGGCTTTTCTGTAGTGGCTTCTTTCACTGTGAACGGGTGGAACCCACAGTCTGTCTTGCTGCGTATGCGCTTGTCTTCTCAATCTTATTCCGATCACCACTATGAGGCGTTGCGATCCTGCCCGTTCTGAAATCAAGTGGAACTTTTGGCATTGGAACGATGTGGAGGAAAACGGGCAGCTTAAATTGGTATGGAATCCCCATCATCTCGGTGCTGGAAGAGTTCAGGGTGGAGGCATAGCATTTGATAGTACCACTCTCGTGATGGCGGTAATCCTTGTAATCCTTTCCCCTCGCGTTGCTACTCCTCAGGGCTTCTGTGCTGCGGTTGAGGGAGGCTGTGCGCCGCGGAATACTAAATACTCTTCCTCCTCCTCCTCCTCTTCCTCCTTCCTTCCTTCCTTCCGCCCGGCTTGACGCGGCCAGCAATGTCGGGACCGCGCGCCCGGCCGGGCCGCCCGGCGCGGGCACCTACCCGCAGGCGGGCCCCCTAGCGCCCGGCCTGCGTGTCCCTCCCCGCGGCCGAAGGTCTGGAGGGTGACGCCCGACGCGTTGCGGGAGGCGCCCGCCCTCCATTCCGCCAGGGAGGGGTCCACCCGTCGGCCCCTCCAGCATGGGAACTGGTGGAGTGCCGCGCGGGCGGGGACCCCCGGCGGCCCCGCACTGCGCCGAGTGCCGTCCGGGAGTAAAATTTGTCCCTAGGTGTGTTTCCCCCCCCGGCGCCCCCCCCAGCGCGAGGCCGGCGGGGTGCCGCGCGGGAGTGGCCCCTGGCAGCCCCGCTGGGGACGGATTGCTGCGCGGTGGGCAGAACGCGATATTGGAAGGCCGGGCTGGCTGCTGCGTGGGCGGGGTCTCCTCCTCCTCTTCGGGGGGCAAGCCAGCGGCCAGACCCCTCGCGCCAGCCTACTCCCACCCTTTACCCCATCCTGCCCGTCCTCCCCTCCCTTCCCTTCCCCTCCACAGCTACACCTTATGATTACTACCCTCCTCCTCTCCCCAGACTCAGTGCGGAAGATAGTTGGCCCTCTCCGCGTGGTCTCTCAGACACAGAACTTTGAACGTTGATGTTTCTGAATGGCCTTTTGCAATCCGATTGTTGTCGGTGCTTCAAATTGGTGCTCCCGCTGTAGCGTGGGCCTCATTCTCGGGTCGGCGATTTGCCCCGTCGTTCGAAATGGCGCTCGCGCCCCAGCGTGAGCCACATCTCTGGATCCGAATCATTTTTCATCGCTGTCGCCCCCCTAATTTCCCCGCCTCCGCCTTCCCCTGATCCTCCTCGCTCCTTCCACTCCAGTTCCTGCTGCTGCTGATGTTCGTCCTCGTCCTCCTGCTTGCACATCCTCATCCTGGTCCTCCTGCTCATCCTGCTGCTGTCCCGCAATCTCCTCCGCCTCTTCCCCCCCCCCCACATGCACGCAGCTCCCCCTTTTTCCGATTGCGCAAAACACGATTGGGTTGTTCTTGCAGTTCAAAGTCGGCTGTGACACGCGTCCGCGAATACGGACAATTGCATGCCAATGTCAAGGGATGGGAGGGAGAGATAGGATGTCAGATGAGGCGAGAGCGCACCTAGCTTGCCTTTCCCCCCCTCCCCTTCCTCCTCCAATTAAGGCTGTGGCTGCGGAGGGTGTCTATCGATCCTGATGCGACGCCCTCTTTGACTCTTCTTCTGGCCATCGCCAGGAGGAGGCAAAGAACTAAGAAGGAACGATCCACCGACGGGGACCATCTCCTGTTCGTCTTGACTTCTTTGGTGCGGGACTCCAGAAGTCTCGACCCTTTCCCCACGGCCAGCACGGTCCTGGGGCCCAACGAGGGCCCCCCAAAGCCGAAAACAACCAAACGCCTCCCGTCGTGATTATTTTTGCCTCCTCTCCTCTTGCGCCAGCGCCGGCCTCCCCGGCCTCCCCGGCCTCGTGCGTTGCAAATTATGCATGAGTATCGCAAACCTCGTCGCAGATCGTCGACGACGACGACGACGAGCACGACGACGACGACGAGCACGACGACGACGAGCACGACTACGACGACGGCGACGACCACGATGCCGACGGCACCGACGGCGGCGGCGGCGGCGACGACGGCCGCGACGGCCCGGGACGAGCCTTCAGCTCGGAGCCGCGCCTCCCGCGCACGGTGCCGAAGATCGCGAGCCGCTGCGCCCGGGACAGGTCCACGTCGATGAAGACCATCAGCGTGCCCCACTCCTTGGGGCGCACGGGCAGCGAACGCATCGGTCGGCGACACGCATAGAAGAAGAGCAGACGCCCTAACACGCAAACTTTTGGCGCTCCGCGCGGGTTTCTCGGACCCGCGCTAGACCCCCCTCCCTGGCGCCAGGGGCGGCGCTGGAGGCGCCGCCAAGGGGGGCCCCAGCGCGGATCCAAGAAGTCCGCGCGGAGCGCCGAGAGTTTATGCTTATGGCGTTTTTTCTTCTTCGAACGTGATCGTGACCCTGGGCAAGAGTTTTGGTGCGCCGCTTGCCGGCCGTTGCGCGCGGTGCGAGAGCAGGGGCCTGCGCAGCTTGGGCTTGGCCCCGCAGCGCCCCCCACCCGAAAGCCGCGTACCAAGAGGTCACTCTGGCGAAAGGTCACTCTACGTTGGCGGCGAGTGAGGGGGGGAAGTCAGCAGAAGGAGAAGGCCTTCTCAGAAGGCTCGAAAGTCCCCTGGCCTTCTGTGAAGTTTTTAAAGCCTTCCCCGAAGACAGAGATAACTTCTCAGAAGGCGCGAGGGCTTTTGAGAAATCCCGCCACCTTCTGAGAAGGCCTTCTCGTTCTTACTTCCCCCTCGCTCGCCGCCGACTACGTGCAACCGAACGTATCCATATCCGCAAGCCCCTTGGGGTCACGGCGTGTGAGATGCCTCCCCCTCCCCTAACCCCTCCCCGGGAGCCCGGTCCGGCCGGTTTGGAGGGGGGGGGGGGGGGCAAAGGTGTCAGCCGCACCCTTGGAGCCTCAGGGGGCCCCACAACTGACCAAGAGGGCCCCAAAAGGCCCCCGGACGGTCCAAGAGGGCTACGAGTCGCCGAAAGATCGCTCCAAGACGCCCAAGATCGCTTCCAGACGGTCCAGAGGCCCCCACGCCCCAATAAGCCACCAAGAGGCGTCCCCAGAGGCCCTCCAGAAGCAAAAATCGTCCCATTCCCGAGGGAAAACGTATATCTTTAGCAAATCCGCCTCTTGGGCTTTCACGAGGCCCACAACGGCCCTGGACGCCTTTAAGATCGACCCAAGATAGCCCAAGAGGCCCTCAAGAGGGCTCCAAGACGGCCCAAGAGGGCCCCAAGACTGCCCCAGAAGCTTCCAAAACGACCCAAGAGGGCCCCAGAACGGCCCCAAGAGGAGACCCAGAGGGGGAACCCGAATGAACATTTCGAGCACTCGGCCCGGAGAAAACCTGAGGAGGCGCCAATCGGCCCCCACGAGGCTCCCACAAGGCCCACGAGAGGCCCAAAAGAGGCTCCTCGAGGCCTCAAAACGGCTCCGAAGAGGCTTCAAAAGTGCTGCCAGGAGAGGAGAGCCTACAGAAGCCCAAGAGCAGATCGGCGATCCGCCAACCGCCCCCGACGAAGTCCCAAGAAGCTGAATGCCCAAGATCCCCCAGAAATCGTTCCGCAAACTCCGTTTTTCCCCATATCCTAAGATGGGGTTCTTGTTATTCCCCATCTCCTAAGATGGGGTTCTTGTTATTACTTGGACGCCTCCTCCTCCTCCTCCTTCTCCTTCCCCTCCCCTCTCCTCCTCATACCCAGACTTACTCATACACAGACTGGCTCACACTCAGGCTTACTCATACCCAGACTTCCTCACACACAAACTTACTCTTACTCAGATCTACTCCTACTCAGACCTACTCCTACTCAGACTTACTCATGGTGAGACTCACGCACGCCCCGTTCGCGGCCGTTTTGTGGGGATGCCTCAAGCTCAAGCGGTTTGCTTGCTTTCTGTCCCAACATCCTTGGCTACCAGAGCAGATTGTGAGGATGTCTCAGGCGGGGCGCTGGTTTCAGTTCCCCCTGAAGGGAGCCGCCAGGGGTTATCTCACGGTCCCGTTCGCGGCGGCTTGGTGGGGATGTCTCAAGCGGTTTGCTTGCTTTCTGTGCCAACATCCTTCGCTTTCGGAGCAGATTTGGAGGATGTCTCGAGCGAGGCGCTCAGTTTCACCCACCTCAGGGGAGCCGCCAGGGGTTATCTCACAATCCCGTTCGCGGCCGTTTTGTGGGGATGTCTCAAGCGGTTTGTCTTCTTTCTGTCCCAACATCCTTCGCTTTCGGGGCAGATTTGGAGGATGTCTCGAGCGAGGCGCTCTTTTTCACCCCCCTAAGGGAGGCCGCCAGGGGTTATCTCACGGTCCCGTTCGCGGCTGTTTGTGGGGATGTCTCGAGCGGTTTGCGTGGTTTCTGTCCTAGCATCCTTTGCTTTCGGAGCAGATTTGGTGGATGTCTCAAGCGAGGCGCTCATTTTCACCCCCCTAAGGGGAGCCGCCAGGAGTTATCTCACGGTTCCGTTCGCGGCCGTTTTGTGGGGATGTCTCAAACGGTTTGCCTGTTTTCTTTTGTCCCAGCATCATTCGCTTTCGGAGCAGATTTGGAGGATGTCTCGAGCGGGGCGCTCAGTTTCACCCCCCAGGTGGGCCAGATTTTGAAGATGTCTCGATCGGTGGCCAGACTCGTGGGCACAGATTCTCCTCAGGATGCCACAGGAGGCTCCAACATGCTCCAGGAGGCCCCAGGAGACCACATGAGGTCCCAGGAGGCAATCAGGAGGTTACAGAAAGACTCACGAGGCCACAGGATGTCCCAAGAGGCTCTAGGAAGCCCCAAGAAGCTCCGGGAGGCCTCAGGAACCCACAGGAGGCCCCAGGAGGCCAGAGGAAGCGCCAGGAGGTCTCAGAAGGCAGCAGGAGGCCCCGAGAGGCCCCAGGAGCAGGAGGCCTCAGAAGGCACCAGGAGTGGCTCCAATCCCATGTGTTTTACGTATGCTCCTATAGATTGGGCCTCACCTGGAGCACGAACCCTTGATGTTATACGTATGTTTCTGTATATTGTCCTTGTCATGTGTACTTATGTTCCTGTAGGGCCTCTCCTGGGGCACGAGTCCTTGGTGTTTTACGTGTGCTCCTAAATATTGCCCCCTTCTCCTGTGGCTCCAATCCGCAATGTTTTATTACGTCTGTTGCTATAGATTGGGCCTCTCCTGGGGCACGAATCCTCCCGAGGAGTTCCCAGGAGGCCCCAGGAGGCCCCAAGAGGCTCCTGGAGGCCCCAGGAAACCCCAGTAGGTTTCAGGAGGCCCCAGGAGGACCCAGGCTCATGAGGAGAGACGCGCTCGTACTACTGAGGCTCATTCACACTCCAATTCATTCTGAATTAGATTCATGACCAGACCGTCACAACTGAAACCCGTTTATATTCGAAAGCTCTTGCGCCTAGACATTCACGGCGGACAGGCCCATGCGAATAGATGCACATATGGGGAGCTCCACGCAGTGAATAATTTCTTGGACGCCGCCGACTTCTCCTCCTTCCCCTTCTCCTCCCCTCCTCCTCATACCCAGACTTACTCATACACAGACTGACTCACGCTCAGACTTACTCATACCCAGACTTACTCACACACAAAATTACTCATACTCAAACCTACTCATACTCAGACCTACTCCTACCCAGACTTACTCACTCTGAGACCCACGCACGGTCTCGTTCGCGGCCGGTTTGTGGGGATGCCTCAGACGGTTTGCTTGTTTTCTGTGCCAACGTCCTTCGCTTTCGGAGCAGAGTTGGAGGATGTCTCGAGCGAGGCGCTCATTTTCACCCCCCTGAGGGGAGCCGCCAGGGGTTATCTCACGGTCCCGTTCGCGGCCGTTTTGTGGGGATGTCTCCAGCGGTTTGCCTGCTTTCTGTGCCAGCATCCTTCGCTTTCGGAGCAGAGTTGGAGGATGTCTCGAGCGAGGCGCTCATTTTCACGTCCCTAGGGGGAGCCGCCAGGGGTTATCTCACGGTCCCGTTCGCGGCCGTTTTGTGGGGATGTCTCAAACGGTTTGCCTGTTTTCTGTGCCAACATCCTTCGCTTTCAGAGCAGATTTGGTGGATGTCTCGAGCGAGGCGCTCATTTTCACTCCCCAGGTGGGCCAGAATTTGAAGATGTCTCGATCGGTGGCCAGACTCGTGGGCACAGATCCTCCTCAGGATGCCACAGGAGGCTCCAACAGGCTCCAGGATGCCCCAGGAGGCATCAGAAGGCCACAGAAAGACTCAAGAGGCCACAGGATGTCCCAAGAGGCTCTGGGAGGCCCCAGGAAGCTCCGGGAGGCCTCAGGAAGCCACAGGGGGCCCCAGGAGGCCAGAAGAAGCGCCAGGAAGCCTCGGAAGGCAACAGGAGGCCCCGAGAGGCCCCAGGAGCAGGAGGCCTCAGAAGGCAACAGGAGTGGCTCCAATCCCATGTGTTTTACGTATGCTCCTATAGATTGGGCCTCACCTGGAGCACGAATCCTTGATGTTATACGTATGTTTCAATAGATTGTCCTTCTCCTGTGTACTCATGTTCCTATAGGGCCTCTCCTGGGGCACGAGTCCTTGGTGTTTTACGTGTGTTCCTATGGATTGCCCCCTTCTCATGTGGCTCCAATCCGCAATGTTTTATGTACGTCTGTTGCTATAGATTGGGCCTCTCCTGGGGCACGAATCCTCCCTAGGAGGTCCCAGGAGGCCCCAGGAGCTTAGTGGGCCCTGGAAACGACAGGGCCGTTTTTTTACCGGTTCCGTTTTGCCGTTTGTTTGCCGGTTCCGACGCCGTTTTTTTACCGATTCCGTCGCCGTTGTTTGACCGGTTCCGGCTCCAACTCCGATCCTGGAGCCGTTTTTTTGCTGTTTCCGGTCGCCGTTTTTTTTTGCCGTTTCCATTTTCAATGGGCATTTTGCTGGAAACGGTGAAAAAACGGCCCTGCCGTCTCCGGGGCCCACAAAGCCCAGGAGGCCCCAAGAGGCTCATGGAGGCCCCAGGAAGCCCAGTAGGTTTCAGGAGGCCCCAGGAGGCCCCAGGCTCATGCGCAGAGACGCGCTCGTACTACTGAGGCTCATTCATACTCCAATTCATTCTCAATTAGATTCATGACCAGGCCGTCACAACTGAAGCCCGTTTATATTCGAAAGCTCTTGCGCCTAGACATTCACGGCGGACAGGTCCATGCGAATAGATGCACATATGGGGAGCTCCACGCAGTGAATAATTCACTCTTACTGCCGCCCCAAGGGGTCGGCGGTGCGGCGTCAGCCAATGAATCAACGACTTCGTGGTCTAGATCTGGGGTGCGGTCCCGTGGATATGCGGTCGCACGGACGCGCTCCGCGCGGGGCAACCGCGAAAACACGCCCCGCATCCACTGGGCATCGCTGCCCAGCGGCCCAGCCGGCGAGGCCGAGGCGTATCTTTTGAGGGGGAACGTCTGCGGCCGCAGCGGGGGTCTAGCTTGGGGGGAACCTCGTGGAGCTGGAGCTGGAATCGGCGATACATCGCCGACAGATCGGCAATAGGCCCCGACAGCGGAACCGCACGGTCCTGGGCGGCTATCGGGCCCCCATCGGCAATCAATGTGCGATTGGGGGCCGACGCGATCCCGCTGAGCCTATCCCCCCCGAACGATTCCCCTGACTTCTTCTTCTTCTTCTTTTTTTTCTTCTGCAGGGTTGCCGCTTCGGCCATGCGGGCCTCGCGGACCCCTCTCGGCGGACTGGGAACGACTACGAGGAAATGTGTGACAACACGGTGGGCCTCTGGTGGCTCAACACTCTCGGCCTGAGCACGCCCGCAGGAGGAGGATGAGGAGGAGGAGGAGGAGGAGTAGGAGGGGGAGGAGGAGGTGGAGGAGG
>CAUYUJ010014660.1:195523-208023 GCA_963575745.1 Prorocentrum cordatum
CGGAACGAAGAGACGAAGAGCTTTTTCCTGGCCGCGACGAGCCTCGGCTTCGAACAGGCCCCCCGACCTACACCCGAGCCCCTCCCGAGCCCAAAGCGGCCCTCGTGTCGGCATCTTGCCTGTACCGTATCAGCTCGCGCAGTTGGCTTTCCTGACGCTGATGTATCGAGGAAGGGCGCCCGACGGCGGGGCCGAAACCAGCTGCATGAAGCAAATTTCGGTAACCACCCCCTTATCCCCAATCCTGGGGGTCCCGGAACAGTATGGTGACAGATCGCGCGGTGCCCTCGGAACCCCACCAAACCTCACCGCGAGGTCCGTCACCGTACGGCCTTGGGACCCCAAAGGCCACGGTCGCCCGAGACATCCTCGGAAAACGACCCGCGACCCAAAACCGTGCGGTGACCCCGAATCCCCAGTGACTCACCACGCGGTGTGGTCATCACACGTTCTGTGTGGCATCTCATGGGAACCTCCAATGCCATCTTGCTGCTCTTGCGAATCGGCGCGAACAGACGCTAATCGACGCCACATCGAGGCTGGTCCACGCTGAATCGGCGCTTGATCATCGATTGCCAGGCGCCAGCGCACGCTGGTGCACTCTGAGGGTGGACTTGCGAGAACATCCCAAACTCCCGTGACTTGCTATCGAGCACACCGGCTGCACGCAAGAGCTACCCTCGGCACGAATGACATTTGGTGCGCGACCTTAGGGGGGCGCGGGGGGCCTAACCCGAGCGCGCAAGCCGCTGTTTTCTCATCGCGTTAGGCCATCTGGGGCCCCAGGTGTCTGGGCGGGTGGTGATTGAGGGGATGACCCGGATAGGGAGTAAAGAAATTAACCCCAAAGGGGCACTTTAGGGCTCCTTCGGGGCCCCTTATGGGCCCCTGCTGGCTCAAGAAGGGGCCCTCAAGTGCCCCTTTACGGCTTTTTGTTTCGCCCCCCATGTAGGTCACCCCCCGTTACCACCGCTCGCTCGAAGTGCGCCCGCACCAGAGGTCACTCCAGCGAAGGGTCACTCTTACGTGTGGTCGTACACTTTTTTGATCTGCAGGGCGAGAGCGAACCTCTTCCGCTAAAGCTATGCGGGACGCGCACAGCTTTAATTAGCAGAGAGAGGGCGGAAGAAGGCGGGGCCTCACGCGGCCGGGAGAGGGCGAAGCCCAGCCTTGTGGTTTTACACGCCGTTTTGGGGCCCTCGACGATCCCCCCCTTTCGCCCGCCCGGGTCCTCCCCCCCTTGAGCGGGCAGCCCCCTCCCGCGGGGGGTCCCGTGGAGGGGGGGGGGGGGGGGCGAGCAGCGGCCGGCCTGTTTTTTTTTCCGTTTTATGTCGGCTACGCTGTTTGCCCCTTGCCCCATCTGTCCCGGGGCCTGCTCGAAAAACTTGGATCGCCAGGATCTCAGGGTGTGGATGCTTGAGGAAATCGCAGCGCGCCCTCAGTCAAGGGAGAGCCTCGACCAGGCGAAGCTCGGCCTGGGCCGCAGTCGGCTCGGCCGGGCTCAGCCTGGCCCGGGGTTTTCCTGGTCGAGTTTGGTTGCTGGCCCGCATACCCGTACGGCGGAGGGGGGGGGGCCGCGCCTCGCGATTTGAGGCTGCGCAGGCATGGGTGCGGGCTGTCAGACCGTTCCCCGAGAGGGTGCCTCACGTGGGAGCGGTCCGACAACACGCGCCCACAGCCGGGCTCCACAGAGATGCACAAAGGTTTCACCGTCCCGCGGCACACTGCCCACGGGACCAAGTGGTGGATGGCGCCTCAGCGGGGAAGCTCCGCTTCCACGCTGAGGGGCTACGCATGGAGGCAAGCTTCGAGAGAGAGAGAGAGAGTTCTGGTTTCCCCTGGCAGGGATCCCACGAACAGTGTGAGCAGCCGGTGGCCTGGCGTCGTTGCCTGAGCTCCTCCGTCCAGTCCTTGGAGATCCTGGGCCCTCCCTACCCCAATCTCTCTCCAAAACCCAATCTTCGGCGGATGGCCATCCTGCCTCACTCTATGCTTCGAAGCACACCGTCGCCGATGAACGAGCAATTAATGCAAATAAAGACAATTGCTCTATTCGGGGGGCAACGATAGTCCCCCGTCTGTCATTGTCCGCCGTTTGTTCCCAGGGTGTTGCGAAGACGGCCCAAGAGACCGCCAAGACGCTCAAGAGAGGCCCCTTAAAGAGCCCACTGCGGATCTAGGCTCCCAATGGGCATATAATAAGCATCCAAGAAACTTCTAAGAGGCCCCATTGATGCCCCCCCCCCCCAAGACGGAATCAAAGACTTCCAATAATCCATTAATCAATCAAAATCTAACAAGCCCCGTTGACGGCCCAAAAACCCCCGAACACGGAATAAGGGCCTTTTTAACTCAAGAGGTCCCTGTGAGGCTGCGGACCAGGAGGCCCCCTAAAGCGCTCCTGGTCCTGACAGCGAGCCGCCTCCTGCCAAGCGCGAGTCCGAATCGACAAGCAGACCGCCCAGCGCCCAACCAACGACGTCAGGAGGTACACTCAGCACGGTGAGGTCGCCATCGTCGTAATCCTGGCGCCGGCCGAAGCGCTGCTTGGGTGCGCTCGTCTCGGAAAGGGGAGCGGACTATGCGCGCACGTCTCACCAGCAAGAGGTGGCATCGCTCAATTGTTCGCGCAATCTTGAGGAGACACCAAGGCACCGATACCGCTGCTCCCCGGACCTCTGCAAGGGTGCGTTCTGACTAGGATCTCGAGGCGAATCCGATGGTGGCGGCGAGGGCCTCCCAGGAGGCCACAAAATTTAAAAACGAGGCAAGGGAAGTGGCATCGGCACCTTTTCCCCTGTGATCTTCGCGCAGTTCCACGTTCTCAGCTTCCTGCTGCACTCGTTCGCTATCACCTCACAGCCCTGGCGGAACGACGGTGCAGTCCCGAGCAGCGCGCGACGAGAGGCCCGAGGTGACCGACGGCGCGCGCCCCTGCAAACTGATCGAGCGCCGCCGCTCCCCTTCCGCCTCCTCCCGCTTCCGTTTACTGCGCTCTTTCCTCCTGAGAGGCCCTCCTTCGCACGCGCCCGTCTCGTAGGGCGACCTTGCCCCCACTTCCCCCCCTGGATTTAGAGCCGACGTCTGCTATTATTCAACGGTGTGGCTCTGACCATCATGATGGTGACCGTCGACCGTTCGGCTCTCGGAAGCGATGGTGCTTCACAGTCGGACCTAGGACGTAATACCATCCTTCAAAAACATGAGACCCCCCGCCGGCCAGAGCACCGCAAACCATACGATGACCAAGGCTACCCTCCCCCAAGATGCACAAGATACTCCAACGGACACGAAGAACGTTAGGTCACCCTCCCCGAAGCGACCTCGATCTTGGACCTCTGGCCGACTGTATGCGTCCCTTTTGCCATCTGCAACTCAATCGTCCGCGGCATCACCCCGGGGGGGGGGGAGGGGAGCGGCCGCTGGGAGGGGGGAGAGAGGCCAGAAACCAGCACGGCATGGAGCGAATGAGACCAAAACAAACACCAATCAAACACCAGAGCCCCAACGCAACATCAAAACGCCTAAAGCTGAGTCCCGAGCTGTGTTTCAGTCGACATGCAAGCGAGACCCAAGCGTTCGATGTGTGCTGCCTTGGGGCCTCGATTGCCCATGCTGTTTTACAGTAGGGACCCGTCCGCAAGGAACCTTCCACAAGAAACCCAGCCCTGAGAATCCAGGACGTCCAGTGACTTTTGGAATGGGAATGTCGCGCTTTCCATCAAAAAAAAAACGAAACCCAAGAAACCCAGGGCACCCTGGAGGCAAGCAGGGTGTTTCTTGGCATGGGCCTCCGCTGTGTCTTAATGCTTTCATTGGTGCCTGGCCCCGCCCCTCTCTCTGAGGACTCCTCCCTGGAGGCGTCGGAGCGGCAGGCGTTGTGGGGCAGGGGAACTGCAGGAACCAGCACGACAGGAAAAGCACCCGATCAAGGCAAACAGCAAGAATGCCACCTGAGCACCGACTTGTCCTTTGGTACAATAGTATGGGGGACATGAGGCGTCCAGGTCATGCCGACTGGCTTGAAGCAGGAGACTCAGACAAAAAAAAACATCACATGCAATACTGCGAAGCATGAGCCAGACAACTGAACACACACCGTGCCCCGACCTTGTTAAGCAGAAGCCGTAGGGAAGCACAACACTGTTCAAACCGGCGAAGCAGAGACACATATTGGACATGATACGTCACGCATAACGCACAGTGCGCGTAAGCCATATGCGAGACCACCACGCGTTGAAGTCTCCAAATCCCACCAGCCCATTAAAACGTGAGCAGTTTAGAAGATTTCCTCTTCCAACACCCATTCATTCCCCTTCGGGGAAGAGTTTATCCCTCTCCCTTATCCCTCCCTCTAGACCTGGACGGGGCCTTCCGCGATGGGTTGGAGCGTCAAAGGTGGCCTCGGCGAGGGCGCCCGAATCATCAAGCTTACTGAGGTGTTGGTCACATGTTGGCCTCTTTTGAGAGGGGGCCTAATGCACTACGGCCCCTCCTTTGAGCTCCTCCAAGATGGCCCCAAGATGGCCCCCGAACCTCCCAAGAGGTGCCCAGGAGGCCTCAAGAGGCCCTCAAGATGCCCCCGAGAGGCTTCCAAGAGACCACCCAAAACGCCCCAATAGGCCGCCCCCCCCCAGTCCCGGTGAGAAGGTCTACATCATTCATGTTACGAAGGTTTTTGGGAACAAGTTGGCATCCTGGGGGGGTGCCCTAATGTACTACGGCCCCTCCTTTGATTGATCTCTTCCAAGATGGCCCCACGATGACACCCGAGGCTCCCAAGGGTGCCCCAACACGGCCGCAACGGGTGCCCATGAGGCCCCAAGAGGCCCCCAAGATGCCCTCCAGAGGCCATCAAACGACCCCCGAGAAGCCCCAAGATGCCCCCCAGAGGCACACAAGACGCTCCAAGAGCCCCCGGTGAGAAGGTCTACATCATTCATGTTACGAAGGTTTTTGGGAACAAGTTGGCATCCTGGGGGGGTGCCCTAATGTACTACGGCCCCTCCTTTGATTGATCTCTTCCAGGATGGCCCCACGATGGCACCCGAGGCCCCCCAGGGTGCCCCAACACGGCCGCAACGGATGCCCATGAGGCCCCAAGAGGCCCCCAAGATGCCCTCCAGAGGCCATCAAACGACCCCCGAGAAGCCCCAAGATGCCCCCCAGAGGCACACAAGACGCTCCAAGAGGCCTCGGCGAGAAGGTTTACATCATTCATGTTACGAAGGTTTTTGGGAACAAAATGGCATCCTGGGGGGGTGCCCTAATGTACTACGGCCCCTCCTTTGATTGATCTCTTCCAGGATGGCGCAACGGGTGCCCATGAGGCCCCAAGAGGCCCCCAAGATGCCCTCCAGAGGCCATCAAACGACCCCCGAGAAGCCCCAAGATGCCCCCCAGAGGCACACAAGACGCTCCAAGAGGCCTCGGCGAGAAGGTTTACATCATTCATGTTACGAAGGTTTTTGGGAACAAGTTGGCATCCTGGGGGGGTGCCCTCATGTACTACGGCCCCTCCTTTGATTGATCTCTTCCAAAATGGCCCCACGATGGCACCCGAGGCTCCCAAGGGTGCCCCAACACGGCCGCAACGGGTGCCCATGAGGCCCCAAGAGGCCCCCAAGATGCCCTCCAGAGGCCATCAAACGACCAACGAGAAGCCCCAGGATGCCCCCCAGAGGCACACAAGACGCTCGAAGAGGCCTCGGCGAGAAGACCACACTTATTAATTGCATTTCGGTGTTGGCCAAAATTTGGCCCCCTGGGGGGCCCTAATGTGCTACGGCCCTTCCTTTAATAGATCTCTTCCAAGATGGCCCCAAGATGGCCCCTGAGGCTACCAAGGGTGCCTCAAGTCCGCCCCAAGAGGTGTCCAGGAGGCCCCAAGAGTCCCCCACGATGCCTCAACAGGCTCCAAAGAAGCCCCAAGAAGCTCCAAGAGGCCCCCCAGAGACAACCAATACGCTTCAAGAGGCCCCCGGGACTGCAAAGACACCCCCAAGACGCCCCAAGAGGACCCCAAGAAACTCTCGAAAGGAATCAGGAGAGATTCCGAAAGGCATCCAAGATGCCTCTCGCCTTTCTGCTCACCCTCCTCCTCCTCCTCCTCCTCCTCCTCCTCCTCCTCCTCCTCCTTCACCTCCTCCAACTCCTCCTCCTCTTCCTCATCCGCCTGTTCCTCCGCCTCCCTCTTCAGAGTTACACAATATGAAAACTACTCTCCTCTCCCCCTTGGTGACTTCCGGGAAATACTCGGCCCCCCTCCGCGCACTGGTTGTTTGCTCACACGATTCCCGGGAAACGGGTCCTCGATTGGGTTTATGTTCAAAATGCTGCTCTCGCTGAAGCGCTGGCTTCATTTTCGGGCTACCGCTGCAGCGCTGGCCTCATTTCTGCGCTTCCGCGCGTTCCGAATCGTGCTCCTGCTGCAGCGCTGGCGTCATTATTTCCAGCACCATGCCACGGCATGGTTGTCGATCTTCCAAATCGGCCCGATTTTTTTGTTGTTTTTTTGTGTTTTTGTTTTTTTCTCGTTTTTTTCGCCTCCCCCAACAAAAAGCCATCGGAAGTTATCCCGCATTCGGTGTCGATTCGTTGTTTTTTGGGGTCGCGGACCCCACCCCACTTGGAGGCGTCGCCACGCCATGCTATGGCAGGCTACGCGTTGATCTTCAACACCATGCTATGCCATGTAATGCTATGCCCTGCTACGACATCCGACTGTGCGAATGGAACGATCTACGCCATGATAGGATGGGAGGGAGGGGTAGGACGTCAGATATGACGCGAGCGCTCCTAACTTGCCTCCTCCCCCTCTCCCTCCCCCTCTCCGTCCTCCTCCTCCTCCTCCTCCTCCTCCTCCTCCTGCTCCTCCTCCGATTCCTCCTCCATCCGCCCCATGTTGGGGTACGACGTCTCAAATCGCCTTTCGTCCCACTGCATTCTCCAACACATCCCTGATGCGGGCAACTTGTCTGGCCATAGTTTCTGGGTGGGCTAGTGGGGTTACTTTTTTGGTCAGCGGCCCCGAAACGAGTGTCAGGGAGCGAAGGCGACGTCTGGGCCACGGGCGAGGCGAATTTGCAAGACAGCGCGCCGCCAGCCAGTGTAGGCGGACAGACTGCTAGCACGGGCGCAGGCACTGAACAAAATGACCAGAATTCGAAAGGCCTACACACGAAGGCGCAGCAACCCTTACCACAGTGGGCAGGTCGCTGTGCCCGGTGAAAATGAAAAGGCCCCGAAGTGAGTCGCCGAGGTGGCGCCAGACTTCAACGGTCGACCTGCGCAAGCCAGCCGGCTGAGCGGTCGAGAACAGAAAACAGCGCGCGACAGCTGGAAAGGGGCCGGGCGTGAAGGCTGCACCACTCAGCGCCCAGGCCAATCTCAGATCAGCATCGCAGTGTCGGGGGGGGGGCCGTGCGACTGTGATCCAACCGCGCGCGACTGCAAGGTGCGGCCGCAGGGTGTGAGGGAGCCCGCTGGCGTGGTGAGCATCGCCAAACGGAGAAGAAGAGGGGGGGGCTGCACGTGTGGTGGTGGTGCCGACTGCGTTGCTTTCCCGCGAGGCGCCAGGGGGAGCTGCACTGCGGAAGGCGCTGGGATGAGGAACCAGCCACACCCAGACCGCCGCATGGCACTTCCCCTAGGCCGTTGCGCCAACACACACCACGAGTCCCTCCTAGGCCGAAGTAACCGTCGTTGACGGTGATGAGCAGGACCGCGAGCAGCGCGGAACACGGCAGGCCCAGGGAGGGGGGGCCGCAGCACCGACGCAAGTGAAGCGTCAGGCGGGCCCCGGGGCCAAGGGTGGGGGGCACCCGCCGAGCCCGGGAGGGGAGAGGCGAGGGGACGCAACGCCTCACCCCTCGGTCAGGCTCCCTGCCACCGTGGGCCAGGGGCCGTGGTCCTCCTCTTGGGTCGCCCTGGGGGTCGCAGCTGATCGCCGCTAGAACTTGCATTGAACACCTCGGGGGTCGCAGCTGATCGCCGCCAGGATCTCTTTTACACATCTAGGGGGTCGCAGCTTATCGCCGCTGTGGTCTCAATTGAAATTGTGTGACCGAGTGAAGGCCCAACAGGGCCGCAACAAGCCGAGGGGTGCGTCCCAGAAGGTGGGCCCTCGGGGGTCGCAGCTGATCGCCGCTAGAACCGATGTTGCCAGAACTGTGGCTTGAAACGCAGGCCGATCCGCTGGCACGCGGGGGGGTTGCTTCCGCCGTCGTCCCCCCGTCACCGATGGACGGATGGCTTTCGCCGTTGGACAGCAAAGTGGGTGCTCCCGGGACCAGTCTGTCCTGCGGGCGGGCCCCCTGTCGAGCAGGGCGGTGACATGTCAGGGATAGGTCCACATATCCAGTGTGGGCTGTCTAGCTATGCTGCGCTGTGGGTGAGATGTGGGGTAACTTCCGCCCCGGCGGATATTGCCCCGAGGCGTTACGGTCTGAGCCGGGCGCTGGGAAGTGAAACAGGCCCCTTAGTGGGGTAGCAGGGGGTGGGAGGGACGCAGCACGTTGGCCAGGAGTGCCGGGGGGTGCTGTGACGGGTTGGCCCGGCACTGTTCGCCCTGGGTGTAAGAGTCATCCCTTGCCCACCATCGGGTCCGTTTGTCCGTGTACCGCTTACCCTTTCCTTTCCAATCCGTGTCCGACCATGGGGTTGTCTGCCGGCCCCAGGAGCTCCATTCCTGCCAGTCCTGCCACTGGCCGGGGGTGGCTGAGCCGATGGCCCCTGCCCAGCGGTCCTGTGCGGCTGCAGCGGCGGCCGTTCTGCCCTCTGCTGTCCATGGGGCGGGTCTGCTGTTGCTGTCGTGGTCGCGTTGGGCGTGCGCACGGGGATCGCGGTGCATGACCTTCATGTGCTTGTCCTTGACAGCTGCCCAGTTGACGTTGAGCCCTAGCTCGTTGTCCATCTTGTAGGCGTCGTGCCCTGCGTCACTCCGCGCCTCGAGGAATTCATTGCACGACTGGACTGTGTTCAGTTTGGGGTTGTGCTTGGGGTTACGCGAAGTGTCTAGAATATTTGTTGTATCTATTGATGCTGCATCGCAATATTGAAGATGCGGTGCTCCTCGCTACATTGAGCCTGATCCAACCGTTACGCAAGCAGTGAAGGCCAGGAACGTGGCGTATTGGATAAAAGAGAAAACAGTGTACAAGAACACAAAACGGCATAACCATATTTTTTCAGGGGTCTGCGCGGATCTCTCGGATCGGCGCTGGACCCCCCATCCCTGGCGCTCGGAACCTCCGAAGGCTTGTGGTGATGACGTTCCTGTGGGGACAATAAAACTACTCTCGTAATAAGGCTGTTTGGTAAACGCTCACGGCCTAGGGCCGTCTGGTGAACGCCACGTGTGGCAGTCGGGGTGGTTTTTTTCCCTTGATTTTTCATGTTTTGCGCTCCTTCTTTTTCTTCTTCTTCGGCTGCTGGCCCAGATGCTGAGCTCAGCCCCACGGCGGCCGCACCCTGCAGGCGCAGCCCGTGAGCTTGCCGTGCGCCGAGAGGCTGGCGCCCTGGCCGCTGGCGGCAGCGCCGAAGGCCGCGGGCTCGACGCCGCCGAGGCCTCGTGCCGGCGGCCCTCGGCGGCCTCGCGGCGGCGTCCTCGGCGACGCGGCCCCGTCGACGGCGGCCTCGGCGGCCCCGGTGTGAACCCAGGACGCATAGGCGATGTAGACACAACCCCCCCCCCAGCTTCCTCGTTGGAAGAAGGGGCGCACGTGCTGCCCGCCCCTGAATCACGGCCCGCCCTAAGCCCGCGCTCTTGGCAGCCGGCGGCGGCCGTTGGGCACTGGAGGCGTCCAAAGCGCATCTGCCACTGTGTGCGGTCCCCGTTTCCTCTCTGTCTCTGTCTCTGCTCAGCGCTGAAGTCAAGCGGCGTGCTGTGACTATCAGAGCCAGGCGCCACAGAAAGACAGCTGCAGGGCGGCATGGCGGCCCAAGAAGGCGCGAATGTAGCACGCTGAACAAGGGCGGTGGTGCTAACAGTCGATGACGAATAACCGATGCTCCTCTTCCTCCTCCTTTTCCTCCTCTCTTCCTCCTCCTCCTCCTCCTCCTCCTCCTCCTCCTCCTCCTCCTCCTCCCCCTCCTCCCCCTCCTCCCCCTCCTGCTGCTGCTGTTGCTGCTGCTGTTGCTGCTGCTGCTGCTGCTGCTGCTGCTGCTGCTGCTGCTGCTGGTCGCTGCTGCTGCACATGGGCCGCGCGCTCCGCCTCCCCGCGCAGCGGCCCGCGCCCTCGCGCATGCAGCGGCGCCGCGAGGAGGCGGCGGCAGCCCCGAATACTACACGAAGAACAACCCCTTAACCGCGGCCCGCGCCGCCCCTCGCCGTCGGCAGCCGGGGCCGGCCGCAGTGTGCAGGACGCAACCGAGACGCGTTGTCACTGTGGACGGCCCACGCTTCCACGCGCCCCTCTGCTGGCGGAGTGGACTGAGGGCAAGGGCGCTGGGCTCGCGACGGCAGCTAAAAATTGCACTTTCCAAGCGCGATCAATTTCTTCACCCACGGGTTGAGACGGAACTTCTCATGTATCTGAACACCGTCATCCAAGTGAATGCGAGTGGACACATGGCCTCACCTCTGAAACCGACTTTCAGACATCTCGCGGCGCCAGCGCCCGCGCGCCGTTGCTTGGCCTGGGCTGCGCAGCACCCCCCAGCGGTGAGATGCGCCTCCACGCCGCAGGGAATGAGGTTTGTAGCGGCCTGAACCAACGCCTATGCGGGTGAGGCGCTCCACGAACGCGCGGCGAAAGCCCGCGGTCTCCTTCGGCGGGAACTTAGCCCCAGCCCATCTTTGATCCCATGTGCTGCAACGCCTGCTCGTTTGCCATGTTGCTGGGCCCCTAGTCTAGGTGGCACGCTCCTCTAGGTAGACTCCATGCACACTGGCTCGCGCGCTTGAAAACAGCTACTCGGTGGCCGCAGCAGGCCGTTGGGGCCCACCAAATGTGCTGCGCCGAGGGCAAGTTCGCTGCATGGGAGAGCGAAGCCCGCCATCGTGAGCATCCGAACTGGCAGAAGCGGGCACCTGAAAAGGACGCCGCGCGTCGTTCAGTCCACGGCGCAGTGGCGGAACATCGCGTTGAAGGCCTGGGAGTACATCGCCGACAAGGGATCGAGCCCCCCCCGGGGCTGGCATCCTTCCAAAATTTGGGCGGGGATGTCGTCGGCGCCAGCGGTCGCGCTGGGGAGGTCTTCGCCGCGCAACTACAAACGGCCGATGGAGAAAAAAAAAAAAAAAATGACCGCGGGCCTGTTGCGCCTGGCGGTGGCTGGCTGGAGCTGCAAATCTGAGAACGCCTGCTGAATGCCGTCGCTGCTGTGCTGCCTGCGCGTGCCGTCAAGCATGCGTCAAATATTTCTCTCCTCGCCAGCCTCGGATCGTCGGCTGGATTCAACTCCGACCGCGCGCGCGTGGACTGGGCGGCAGAACGAGGCAAGCAACATCGCGCTGAGACGGCGCAGCAAGCGCAGCAACCGGCATGACGTCGAGCGCTCCCTGCACGCGACCGCGATGCAGATCTGCGAGTCGCGCGAGTGAATTTCTCGGCTGGCAAGCTCTGCAGAGCGCCGCATCTCCTACTTGAAAGCCGCAAGGGGCGCCCGCAATTCCAGCGCATCGAGCCGCCTCCTTGAGGAAAGCTGAAGGCGACCTGCGTCTGCAAGCGGCCCGCTTCGATGCCGCACCGTGGCCAGCCAGCGGGAATGTGGAAAATCCCGGAGCCCAGGCGGACGTCTGACCCCTTATAGATCGCCGCGAGGCTGAGGTAGCACAGGCAATGCCATTCAGGCAGCGCGACGGCGCGCAAGGGCTTGCTGCTTGCCCGTTGGCGCCTCAGGGTACAGGCACCCTGGGCAGCTCGGCGCACCCCGGCGCTGCTGGGCGCTTGCCACCTGGTTTGCAATACACTCCACCAGCGCCATTCTCAAGAACTTCGCGGTCACTGGTGCTGAAGACGAGTTGCGCGCAGGCTGGATTGGTCGCCGTTGGCCACGGCGGCAGAGAGCCCTGCCTTGCGAGCTGCCAGCTACCAGGCCCCGCGGGAACCCCGACCGACAGCGCCGCTCTGCGCCCGAGAGGGGCCTCAGACTACCTGCTGTGCCTCGCGCCACATTGTGCAATTTGCCCTGACATGGGGTGGGGCGTAGCTAGGCGGCGGCCGCCCAGCGCCTTCCAGCTTTTGTCGAACATCCTGAGAGGCCAGCTGGAGCGAGAGGCGATCTCGCCGGATGGGTGGGCAGCGCTAGCGTCGGCCAAGCTCCGCACTCTCCTGGCGGCCAGGAGGCGCCCTCTTCGAAACGGTCAGCCCAAATCGGCTAAGGGCCTCGCTGGAAATGCGCGGTGACGAGCCCTGGCGCGACCTGCCAAGCCATGTCAGCGCTCTCGAGCAATGGTGGGCAAACGCTGGTGCGCGCCTCAACAGTAGCGAGTCCAAGAAGCCCGGTGAAAAGGTGACAACCCCTCTCGTAAATCAACGAGACGTTTTCGACGAGTC